>NW_025571453.1:0-37354 GCF_020424385.1 Procambarus clarkii | reverse complement strand
AGGTCACTAGGGGGGACAAATATACAGGTGTAGGTCACTAGTGGGAGACAATATACAGGTGTAGGTCACTAGTGGAGACAATATACATGTGTAGGTCACTAGTGGAGACAATATACAGGTGTAGGTCACTAGTGAGACAATATACAGTGTGTAGGTCACTAGGGGAGACTAATATACAGGTGTAGGTCACTAGTGGAGACAATATACAGGTGTAGGTCACTAGTGGGGGACAATATACAGGTGTAGGTCACTAGTGGGGGACAATATACAGGTGTAGGTCACTAGTGGGGAGACAATACAGGTGTAGGTCACTAGTGGAGACAATATACAGTGTAGGTCACTAGTGGAGACAATATACAGGTGTAGGTCACTAGGGGAGGTGACAATATACAGGTGTAGGTCACTAGGGGAGACCATATACAGGTGTAGGTCACTAGTGGAGACAATATACAGGTGTAGGTCACTAGTGGAGGACAATATACAGGGTGTAGGTCACTAGTGGGGGACAATATACAGGTGTAGGTCACTAGTGGAGACAATATACGGTGTAGGTCCACTATGGGAGACAATATACAGGTGAAGGTCACTAGTGGGAGACTATATACAGGTGTAGGTCACTAGTGGGAGACAATATACAGTTGTAGGTCACTAGTGGGAGACTATATACAGGTGTAGGTCACTAGTGGAGACCATATAAGTGTAGGTCACTAGGTGAGACAATATACAGGTGTAGGTCACTAGTGGGAGACAATATACAGGTTTAGGTCACTAGTGGAGACACTATACAGTGTGAGGTCATAGGGGAGACAATACAGGTGTAGATCTCAAGTGGGAGACAATATCAGGTGTAGGTCACTAGTGGAGACACTACAGGTGTAGGTCACTAGGGGAGACAATATACAGGTGTAGATCACTAGTTGGAAACAATATACAGGTGTAGGTCACTAGGGAGACAATATACCGGTGTAGGTCACTGTGGGGGACAATATACAGGTTGTAGGTCACTAGGGGAGACAATACAAGTGTGGGTCACTAGGGGAGACATATACAGTTGTATGGTCACTAGTGGGAGACACTATACAGGTGTATGTCACTAGTGGGGGACAATATACAGGTGTAGTCACTAGTGGGACACAATATACAGGTGTAGGTCACTATTGGGGGACAATATACAGTGTGTAGGACACTAGTGGGAGACACTATACAGGTGTAGGTCACTAGTGGGAGACACTATACAGGTGTAGGTCACTAGGGGAGCACAATATACAGGTGTAGATCACTATGGGAGACAATATACAGGTGTGTTCACTAGGGGAGACAATATACAGGTGTAGGTCCCTTGGGAGACATATACAGGTGTAGGTCACTAGTGGGAGACAATATACAGGTGTAGGTCACTAGTGGGGGACAATATACAGGTGTAGGTCACTAGTGGGGGACAATATACAGGTGTAGGACACTAGTGGGAGACAATATACAGGTGTAGGTCACTAGTGGGAGACAATATACAGGTGTAGGTCACTAGGGGAGACAATATAAAGGGAGACAATATACAGGTGTAGGTCACTAGGGAGACAATATTACAGGTGTAGGTCACTAGTGGGGGACAATATACAGGTGTAGGTCACTAGTGGAAGACAATATACAGGTGTAGGTCACTAGTGGAGACAATATACAGGTGTAGGTCACTAGGGGGGAGACAATATACAGGTGTAGGTCACTAGGGGAGACAATATACAGGGTAGACAATATACAGGTGTAGGTCACTAGTGGGGGACAATATACAGTGTAGGTCACTAGTGGGAGACAATATACAGGTGTAGGTCACTAGTGGGACAATATACAGGTGTAGGTCACTAGTGGGAGACAATACAGGTGTAGGTCACTAGTGGAGACAATATACAGGTGTAGGTCACTAGTGGAGACAATATACAGGTGTAGGTCACTAGGGGAGACAATATAACAGGTGTAGGTCACTAGTGGAGACAATATACAGGTGTAGGTCACTAGTGGGAGACAATATACAGGTGTAGGTTACTAGTGGGGAGGACAATATACAGGTGTAGGTCACTAGTGGAGACAATATACAGGTGTAGGTCACTAGTGGGAGACAATATACAGGCGTAGGTCACTAGTGGGAGACAATATACAGGTGTAGGTCACTAGTGGAGACAATATACAGGTGTAGGTCACTAGTGGGTCAGACAATATACAGGTTGTAGGTCACTAGTGGGAGACAATAGACAGTTTTAGTCACTAGTGAGACAATATACAGGTGTAGGTCACTAGTAGAGACAATAATAACAGGTGTAGTTCACTAGGGACAATATACAGGTGTAGGTCACTAGGGGAGACAATATACAGTGTAGGTCAGGGGAGACAATATACACACTAGTGGGAGACATATATACAGGTGTAGGTCACTAGGGGAGAACAATACATGGGAGACAATATACAGGTGTAGGTCACTAGTGGAGACAATATACAGGTGTAGGTCACTAGTGGGAGACAATATACAGGTGTAGGTCACTAGTGGAGACAATATACAGGTGTAGGTCACTAGGGGAGACAATATACAGTGTAGGTCACTAGGGGAGACATATACATGTGTAGGTCACTAGTGGAGACAATATACAGTGTAGGTCACTAGTGGGAGACAATATACAGGTGTAGGTCACTAGGGAGAGACATATACAGGTGTAGGTCACTAGGGGAGACAATATACAGGTGTAGGTCACTAGTGGGAGACAATATACAGGTGTAGGTCACTAGTGGGGACAATATACAGGTGTAGGTCACTAGTGGGAGACAATATACAGGTGTAGGTCACTAGTGGAGACAATATACAGGTGTAGGTCACTAGGGGAGACAATATACAGGTGTAGGTCACTAGTGGTGACAATATACAGGTGTAGGTCACTAGTGGGAGACAATATACAGGTGTAGGTCACTAGTGGGGGACAATATACAGGTGTAGGTCACTAGTGGAGACAATATACAGGTGTAGGTCACTAGTGGGGGACAATATACAGGTGTAGGTCACTAGTGGGAGACAATATACAGGTGTAAGGTCACTAGTGGTGTAGACAATATACAGGTGTAGGTCACTATACAGGTGGGGGACAATATACAGGTGTAGGTCACTAGTGGGAGACTATATACAGGTGTAGGTCACTAGTGGTTGTAGGTCACATATACAGGTGTAGGTCACTAGTGGGAGACAATATACAGTGTGGTCACTAGGTCACTAGTGGGACTATATACAGACAATATATACAGGTGTAGGTCACTAGTGGAGGGGACAATAGGTGTAGGTCACTAGTGGGGGACAATATACAGGTGTAGGTCACTAGGGGAGACAATATACAGGTGTAGGTCACTAGGGGAGACAATATACAGGTGTAGGTCACTAGGGGAGACAATATACAGGTGTAGGTCACTAGTGGGAGACAATATACAGGTGTAGGTCACTAGTGGGGGACAATATACAGGTGTAGGTCAACTAGTGGAGACAATATACAGGTGTAGGTCACTAGTGGGTAGGACAATATACAGGTGTAGGTCACTAGTGTAGACAATATACAGGTGTAGGTCACTAGTGGGAGACAATATACAGGTGTAGGTCACTAGTGGGAGACCATATACAGGTGTAGGTCACTAGTGGGAGACAATATACAGGTGTAGGTCACTAGTGGGAGACAATATACAGGTGTAGGTCACTAGGGGAGACAATATACAGGTGTAGGTCACTAGTGGGGGACAATATACAGGTGTAGGTCACTAGTGGGAGACAATATACAGGTGTAGGTCACTAGTGGGAGACAATATACAGGTGTAGGTCACTAGTGGGAGACAATATACAGGTGTAGGTCACTAGTGGGGGACAATATACAGGTGTAGGTCACTAGGGGAGACAATATACAGGTGTAGGTCACTAGGGGAGACAATATACAGGTGTAGGTCACTAGGGGAGAAGACCTGGCTAATAAGAAGCCCAACCGGTTTAGTGGGGCGGCGCAGTGTGGGAGAATCAGAGTTAAACCGGTGGTGTGTGTGGCGTGGGGGGTGTGGGGGGGGGGGGGGGGTAGGGGGGTCGCCCCCCCCCAACACAAGGTGACACGCTCAGGAAGCCCAAGTGTTGCCAGCTTATGGGGGTGTGGGGGGCGGTGGGGTGTGGGGGGGGGGTGGGGGTTTGGGGGGGTGGGGGTGGGTGGTGGGGTGGGGTGGGGTGGGGTGGGGTTGGTTTGGAGGTATATGTAATATACATAAACGTTGCAAAAAGTCAACACCGGGTGTGACCAATGGGTGTTACTGTCACAAGTCAACACCGGGTGTGACCAATGGTGTTACTGGTCACAAGTCAACACCGGGTGTGACCAATGTGTGTTACTGGTCACAAGTCACAACGGGTGTGACCAATGGTGTTACTGGTCACAACAGTCACACCGGGTGTGACCAATGGTGTTACTGGTCACACAAGTCCCACCGGGTGTGACCAATGGTGTTACTGGTCACAACAGTCAACACCGGGTGTGACCAATGGTGTTACTGGTCACACAAGTCACCACCGGGTGTGACCAATGGTGTTACTGGTCACAACAGTCAACACCGGGTGTGACCAATGGTGTTACTGGTCACAAGTCAACACCGGTTGTGACCAATGGTGTTACTGGTCACAACAGTCAACACCGGGTGTGTGACCAATGGTGTTACTGGTCACAACAGTCAACACCGGGTGTGACCAATGGTGTTACTGGTCACAAGTCAACACCGGGTGTGACCAATGGTGTTACTGGTCACAAGTCACCACCGGGTGTGACCAATGGTGTTACTGGTCACAACAGTCAACACCGGGTGTGACCAATGGTGTTACTGGTCACAACAGTCAACACCGGGTGTGACCAATGGTGTTACTGGTCACACGTCACCACCGGGTGTGACCAATGGTGTTACTGGTCACAACAGTCAACACCGGGGGAAGTGACCAATGGTGTTACTGGTCACACAAGTCACCACCGGTGTGACCAATGGTGTTACTGGTCACAACAGTCAACACCGGGTGTGACCAATGGTGTTACTGGTCACACAAGTCACCACCGGGTGTGACCATGGTGTTACTGGTCACAAGTCAACACCGGGTGTGACCAATGGTGTTACTGGTCACACAAGTCAACACAAGGGTGTGACCAATGGTGTTACTGGTCACAAGTCAACACCGGGTGTGACCAATGGTGTTACTGGTCACACAAGTCACCACCGGGTGTGACCAATGGTGTTACTGGTCACAAGTCAACACCGGTTGTGACCAATGGTGTTACTGGTCACAACAGTCAACCACCGGGTGTGACCAATGGTGTTACTGGTCACACAAGTCACCACCGGGTGTGACCAATGGTGTTACTGGTCACAACAGTCAACACCGGGTGGTGACCAATGGTGTTACTGGTCACAACAGTCACACCGGGTGTTGACCAATGGTGTTACTGGTCACAACAGTCAACACCGGGTGTGACCAATGGTGTTACTGGTCACACAAGTCAACACCGGGTGTGACCAATGGTGTAACTGGTCACAAGTCAACACCGGGTGGGACAATGGTGTTACTGGTCACACAAGTCAACACCGGGTGTGACCAATGGTGTTACTGGTCACAACAGTCAACACCGGGTGTGACCAATGGTGTTACTGGTCACACAAGTCAACACCGGGTGTGACCAATGGTGTTACTGGTCACACAAGTCAACACCGGGTGTGACCAATGGTGTTACTGGTCACACAAGTCAACACCGGGTGTGACCAATGGTGTTACTGGTCACACAAGTCAACACCGGGTGTGACCATGGTGTTACTGGTCACAACAGTCAACACCGGGTGTGACCAATGGTGTGTTACTGGTCACAAGTCAACACCAGGTGTGACCAATGGTGTTACTGGTCACAACAGTCACCACCGGTGTGACCAATGGTGTTACTGGTCACAACAGTCAACACCGGGTGTGTGACCAATGGTGTTACTGGTCACAACAGTCAACACCGGGTGTGACCAATGGTGTTACTGGTCACAACAGTCACCACCGGGTGTGACCAATGGTGTTACTGGTCACAACAGTCAACACCGGGTGTGACCAATGGTGTTACTGGTCACACAAGTCACCACCGGGTGTGACCAATGGTGTTACTGGTCACACAAGTCAACACCGGGTGTGACCAATGGTGTTACTGGTCACAACAGTCAACACCACGGGTGTGACCAATGGTGTTACTGGTCACAAGTCAACACCGGGTGGTGACCAATGGTGTTACTGGTCACAACAGTCACCACCGGGTTGTGACCAATGGTGTTACTGGTCACAACAGTCAACACCGGGTGTGACCAATGGTGTTACTGGTCACACAAGTCAACACCGGGTGTGACCAATGGTGTTACTGGTCACACAAGTCACCACCGGGAGTGACCAATGGTGTTACTGGTCACAACAGTCACCACCGGGTGTGACCAATGGTGTTACTGGTCACACAAGTCAACACCACCGGGGTGTGACCAATGGTGTTACTGGTCACAAGTCAACACCGGGTTTGACCAATGGTGTTACTGGTCACACAAGTCAACACCGGGTGTGACCAATGTGTTACTGGTCACACAGTCAACACCGGGGTGTGACCAATGGTGTTACTGGTCACAAGTCAACACCGGGTGTGACCAATGGTGTTACTGGTGTCACAACAGTCACCACCGGGTGTGACCAATGGTGTTACTGGTCACAACAGTCAACACCGGGTGTGACCAATGGTGTTACTGGTCACAACAGTCAACACCGGGTGTGACCAATGGTGTTACTGGTCACAACAGTCACCACCGGGTTGTGACCAATGGTGTTACTGGTCACACAAGTCAACACTGGGTGTGACCAATGGTGTTACTGGTCACAACAGTCAACACCGGGTGTGACCAATGGTGTTACTGGTCCACACAGTCACCACCGGGTGTGACCAATGGTGTTACTGGTCACAACAGTCAACACTGGGTGTGACCAATGGTTTTACTGGTCACACAATTCACCACCGGGTGTGACCAATGGTGTTACTGGTCACACAAGTCAACACCGGGTGTGACCAATGGTGTTACTGGTCACAACAGTCAACACTGGGTGTGACCAATGTGGTGTTACTGGTCACAACAGTCAACACTGGGTGTGACCAATGGTGTTACTGGTCACAACAGTCACACTAAAGGACGTAGTGACAAAGCAGGGAGAGGGGTCTTCAACTTGCTGACATACAGAACGCGGAGTGTAACAGTCAACACAGTCAGATCCGGATCATCTACTGTGAAGAGGTCAGTACCCCCCCCCCCCCCCCCCCCCCTCCCAAGGTACCGTACTTGCCCCGGTACTTTCACCATAACATCAGACACAAGGATACACACTACAGTACTGTATCACCATAATATCAGACACCAGGATACACACTACAGTACTGTATCACCATAACATCAGACACAAGGATACACACTACAGTACTGTATCACCATGTGCAGACAACGCTCAGATGTTGCTGCGAGCAGACAATATAGAGGACTCAGCAGACCTCCAAAGCAGACATAAATCTGATCTTTCAATGGGCCACATTTAGTAATATAATGTTTAATGAAAATAAGTTTCATCACCATGAAAAACTTAAATATAAAAACTGAAAACTATTATAAAACGGAATCAACTTACACAACAGAAAGATTATCAATGTAAAGTTAGTAGGAATAATATTATCGGGAGAACTTACCTTTAGAGAACACCGTGAAGTAGCCGTCACATCTGTAAAACAAATGAGAGGTTGGATTAAGAAGGACCTGCCAAACATTGGGATGTCATACCACTTATGATACTCTTCAAGACACTAGAGCTCTCTAGGGTGGAATACTGTTGTGCACTAACAGCCCCATTCACACCCGGAGAAATTGTTGACATGGAGAGCGTGCATTGATCCTTCACTGCTGGAACCCTCTGTATAAAAACATCTAAATTATTGGGACCACCTAAAAGTTCCATATCTGAATTCCGTAGAGTGTAGGTGGGACATATATCTAATATTTACACGTGGAAAATAATAGAGTGGCTGGAATGAATGAATGAAATATAGGTTATTAATCCAACAGGTCACCAGCCCTAGAGGCAGGGCCCGCACCAGGGGGCAGCGGTCACCAGCACCTAGAGGCAGGGGTCCCCAACCAGGGGGCCCCCAACCTAGAGGCAGGGGTCCCAACCCTAAGGGGGACAGGGGGGCAAACCCAGGGCACCAGACCAAGGCGGGTCACCAGCCCTAGAGGCAGGGTCCCAGCCCTAGAGGCAGGGGTCACCAGCACCTGGGGCCCAAGGGGGCAACCCCGCCCCAGGGCCGGGGAAGAAGGGCAGGGGCCCCCTAGAGGCAGGGTCACCACAAAGGCAGGGTAAACATAGAGGCGGGGTCACCGCACCTGGGCAGCGGTCACTAGGGCCGAGGAGCGGTCACCAGCCCTAGAGGGGGCCACAGGGCCCCAAGGGCGGGAAACACCTAAAGGGGGCCTAGGGCCTAGGGCAGGGCCGGGCCTAGAGGCAGCTCACCAGCACCTAGAGGCAGCGGTCACCCCAAGGGCAGGGCCCAGCCCAAGGGGGGCCACCAGCCCTCCCAGGGCCAAGGCAGCGGTCACCAGCACCTAGAAGGGGCACCCGGGCACTAGGCCAGGGCACGGCACCAGGCCCAGGGAAGGGCCCAAAGGGAAGCGGTCACCAGCCCAGAGGGGGTCACCAGCACCTGAGGCAGGGGGTCAAGCAAAGGGCACCGCACCTAGGGCAGGGCACCCCAGACCAGGGGGTCACCAGACTAGAGGCAGGGTCACAGGGAAAGGGCAGGGTAAGCACCTAGAGGCAGGGTCCCACCCAAAGGGCAGGGCACGCACCAGAGAGGCAGGGCACCAGCACCTAGAGGCACGGTCACCAGGACTAGGGCAGCCAGGGTCACCCAAGGCAGGGGTCACCAGCACCTAGGGCAGCGGTCCAGGGCCCTAGAGGCAGGGCACCAGCACCTAGAGGCAGCGGTCACAGCCCAAGGCAGCGTCACCAGCACCTAGAGGCAGGGGCCCAGAAAGGCGGTCACCAGCACCTAAGGCAGGGTCACCCCTAAGCGGTCACCAGCCTGAGAGGCGCACACCAGCCTAGAGGCAGCGGTCACCAGGGCCTAGAGGCGCGGCACGCACCTAGGGCAGCGAGGCAGCGGCACCGCCTAGAGGCACGGCCCGGGTCACCAGCCAAGGCAGGCACCCGGGCCCACTAGAGGCAGGGTCACAGGCACTGGAGGGCCCACACCTAGGGCAGGCAGGCCGGCACCTAGGGCTAGGGCAGGGCCGGGCCAGGGCCGGTACAGCATAGAGGCAGCGGTCACCAGCCCTAGAGGAGCGGTCACAGCCTAGGGCGCGGTCCGCCAGGGCAGCGGTCCAGCCCTAAGGCAGGACCGGAAGCGGTCACTAGGGCCTAAGGCAGCGGCACCGCCTAGAGGCAGCGGTCACCAAGCACCTAGGGCAGGGCACCAGCACCAGAGGCAGGGTCACCAGCACCTAGAGGCAGGGCAAGCACCTAGAGGCAGGGTCACTAGGCCTAGAGGCAGCGGCACCAGCACCAGGGCAGCGTACAGACCTAGAGGCAGGGTCACCCCAGGGAAGGCAGGGTCACCGCACCAGAGGCAGGGTCACGGGCTAGGGCAGGGCCCAGCCCTAGAGGCAGCGGCACCAGCACCTAGAGGGCACCCAAGCACCAGAGGCAGGGCACCAAAGGCAGCGGTCACCAGACTAGAGGCAGGGTCACCCAACCTAGAGGCAGGGTCCCAGCACGAAGGGCACCAGCCTAGAGGCAGGGGTCACCAGCACCAAGGGCAGGCAGGGTCACCAGCACCTAGAGGCAGGGCCTAGGGAGGGTCACCGCACCTAGAGGCAGGGTCACAAGGGCAGGGGTCCCAAGCACCTAGAGGCAGGGTCACAGCCTAAGGCGGGTCCACCCTAGAGGCCAAGGGTCACCGCCTAGAGGCGCGGTCACGCACCTAGCAGGCGGTCACCAGCACCAGAGGCAGCGGTCACTAAGGCCTGGCAGCGGTCAAGGCCTAGAGGCAGCGGTCACCGCCCGAGGCAGCGGCACCAGCCCTAGAGGCAGCGGTCCCAGGGCACCTAGAGGCAGCGGCCACCTAGGGCAGCGGTCCAGCCCTAGGGCAGCGGTCACCAGCCTAGAGGCAGCGGTCACCAGCACCTAAGAGGCAGCGGTCACTAGCCCTGAGCAGCGGCCCAGCACCAGGGCCCAGCCCTAAGGCAGCGGTCACCAGCACCAGAGGCAGCACCGGGAAGGGTCACCCACCTAGAGGCAGCGGTCACTAGGCCTAGAGGCAGCGTCACCAGGCACCTGACAGCACGGGCACGCACCAGGGCCTAGAGGCAGCGGTCCCAACCCTAGAGGCAGGGGCAACAGGCACCAAGGCAGGGTCCCACCTAAGGAGGGCACGGCACCAGGGGGCACCATAGAGCGGTCACCGCACCTAGGCAGGGTCACCAGCACAGGGCACCCAGCCCAAGGCAGCGGTCCAAGCCCTAGAGGCAGCGGTCACAGCCAGAGGCAGCGGTCACCAGCACCTAGAGGCGGGGCAACACCCTAGAGGCAGGCACCAGCACCTAGAGGCCGGGTCACAGGCACTGGCAGGGTCAAGCACCTAGAGGCAGGGTCCACAGGCCTAGAGGCAGCGGTCACCAGCCAGAGGCAGGGTCACCAGACCAGAGGCACGGTCACTAGGGCAGGGGCAGCGGTCACCAGACCTAGAGGCGGGTCACCAGCCCTAGAGGCAGCGGGTCACAGGCCTAAGGCAGCGGTCACCAGCCCTAGAGGCAGCGGCACCAGCCCTAGGGCAGGGCACCAGCCCTAAGAGGGCACGGAGGCAGGGCCTAGAGGAGCGGTCACCAACCAGAGGGGCCCACACCTAGAGGCAGCGGTCACCAGCACCTAGAGGCAGCGGTCAAGGCAGCCAACCAGCACCTAGAGGCAGGGTCACAGGGCCTAGGGCAGCGGTCACTAGGGTAGGGCACGGCACCCTAGGGCCGACACGGTCACCAGAAGGGCAGGTCCGCACTAGAGGCAGGGTCACCAGCACCTAGAGGCAGGGTCACCAAGCACCAGGAGCAGGGCCACCCAGAGGCAGGGTCACAGCAAGAGGCAGGTCCAAACCTAAGGCAGGGTCACGCACTAGGGCAGGGTCACCAGCCCTGCAGAGCAGCGGTCACCAGACCTAGGGCGGGCCCGACAAGAGGCAGGGTCCGACTAAGGCAGGGTCACCAGGCCTAGGCAGAGGCAAAGCACCTAAAGGGACCACTAGGGCAGGGTCAAAAGCCTAGAGGAGGTAAACCTGAAACCAAACCTAAGAATACAGCCAAAAAAGGATTACCCAGACCCAGAACCAAATTTCCAAAACCATAACAGGGTCCAATAAAGACCAGAGGCTCTTCTGCTCCACTACACTGAACCAGAGGTTCTTCTGCTCCACTACACTGAACCAGAGGTTCTTCTGCTCCACTACACTGAACCAGAGGCTCTTCTGCTCCGCTACACTGAACCAGAGGTTCTTTTGCTCCACTACACTGAACCAGAGGCTCTTCTGCTCCACTACACTGAACCAGAGGTTCTTCTGCTCCACTACACTGAACCATAGGCTCTTCTGCTCCACTACACTGAACCAGAGGTTCTTCTGCTCCACTACACTGAACCAGGGGCTCTTCTGCTCCACTACACTGAACCAGGGGCTCTTCTGCTCCACTACACTGAACCAGAGGCTCTTCTGCTCCACTACACTGAACCAGAGGCTCTTCTGCTCCACTACACTGAACCAGAGGTTCTTCTGCTCCACTACACTGAACCAGAGGCTCTTCTGCTCCACTACACTGAACCAGAGGTTCTTCTGCTCCACTACACTGAACCAGAGGTTCTTCTGCTCCACTACACTGAACCAGAGGTTCTTCTGCTCCACTACACTGAACCAGGGGCTCTTCTGCTCCACTACACTGAACCAGAGGTTCTTCTGCTCAGCTACACTGAACCAGGGGCTCTTCTGCTCCACTACACTGAACCAGGGGCTCTTCTGCTCCGCTACACTGAACCAGAGGCTCTTCTGCTCCGCTACACTGAACCAGGGGCTCTTCTGCTCCACTACACTGAACCAGGGGCTCTTCTGCTCCACTACACTGAACCAGAGGCTCTTCTGCTCCGCTACACTGAACCAGGGGCTCTTCTGCTCCACTACACTGAACCAGGGGCTCTTCTGCTCCGCTACACTGAACCAGAGGCTCTTCTGCTCCGCTACACTGAACCAGGGGCTCTTCTGCTCCACTACACTGAACCAGAGGCTCTTCTGCTCCGCTACACTGAACCAGGGGCTCTTCTGCTCCACTACACTGAACCAGGGGCTCTTCTGCTCCACTACACTGAACCAGGGGCTCTTCTGCTCCGCTACACTGAACCAGAGGCTCTTCTGCTCCGCTACACTGAACCAGAGGCTCTTCTGCTCCACTACACTGAACCAGGGGCTCTTCTGCTCCAATACACTGAACCAGGGGCTCTTCTGCTCCACTACACTGAACCAGAGGCTCTTCTGCTCCGCTACACTGAACCATGGGCTCTTCTGCTCCACTACACTGAACCAGGGGCTCTTCTGCTCCGCTTCACTGAACCAGAGGCTCTTCTGCTCCGCTACACTGAACCAGGGGCTCTTCTGCTCCGCTACACTGAACCAGAGGCTCATCTGCTCCACTACACTGAACCAGAGGCTCTTCTGCTCCGCTACACTGAACCAGGGCTCTTCTGCTCCACTACACTGAACCAGAGGTTCTTCTGCTCCACTACACTGAACCAGAGGCTCTTCTGCTCCGCTACACTGAACCAGAGGCTCTTCTGCTCCACTACACTGAACCAGAGGCTCTTCTGCTCCGCTACACTGAACCAGAGGTTCTTCTGCTCCGCTACACTGAACCAGAGGTTCTTCTGCTCCACTACACTGAACCAGAGGCTCTTCTGCTCCGCTACACTGTACCAGGGGCTCTTCTGCTCCACTACACTGAACCAGAGGTTCTTCTGCTCCACTACACTGAACCAGAGGCTCTTCTGCTCCGCTACACTGAACCAGAGGCTCTTCTGCTCCACTACACTGAACCAGAGGCTCTTCTGCTCCGCTACACTGAACCAGAGGTTCTTCTGCTCCGCTACACTGAACCAGAGGTTCTTCTGCTCCACTACACTGAACCAGAGGCTCTTCTGCTCCGCTACACTGTACCAGGGGCTCTTCTGCTCCACTACACTGAACCAGAGGTTCTTCTGCTCCACTACACTGAACCAGAGGCTCTTCTGCTCCGCTACACTGAACCAGAGGCTCTTCTGCTCCACTACACTGAACCAGAGGCTCTTCTGCTCCGCTACACTGAACCAGAGGTTCTTCTGCTCCGCTACACTGAACCAGAGGTTCTTCTGCTCCACTACACTGAACCAGAGGCTCTTCTGCTCCGCTACACTGAACCAGAGGTTCTTCTGCTCCACTACACTGAACCAGAGGCTCTTCTGCTCCGCTACACTGAACCAGAGGCTCTTCTGCTCCACTACACTGAACCAGAGGCTCTTCTGCTCCGCTACACTGAACCAGAGGTTCTTCTGCTCCGCTACACTGAACCAGAGGTTCTTCTGCTCCACTACACTGAACCAGAGGCTCTTCTGCTCCACTACACTGTACCAGGGGCTCTTCTGCTCCGCTACACTGAACCAGAGGCTCTTCTGCTCCACTACACTGAACCAGAGGCTCTTCTGCTCCGCTACACTGAACCAGAGGTTCTTCTGCTCCGCTACACTGAACCAGAGGTTCTTCTGCTCCACTACACTGAACCAGAGGTTCTTCTGCTCCGCTACACTGAACCAGAGGTTCTTCTGCTCCACTACACTGAACCAGAGGTTCTTCTGCTCCGCTACACTGAACCAGAGGTTCTTCTGCTCCACTACACTGAACCAGGGGCTCTTCTGCTCCGCTACACTGAACCAGGGGCTCTTCTGCTCCACTACACTGAACCAGAGGTTCTTCTGCTCCGCTACACTGAACCAGAGGTTCTTCTGCTCTGCTACACTGAACCAGAGGTTCTTCTGCTCCGCTACACTGTACCAGGGGCTCTTCTGCTCCACTACACTGAACCAGAGGTTCTTCTGCTCCGCTACACTGAACCAGAGGTTCTTCTGCTCCGCTACACTGTACCAGGGGCTCTTCTGCTCCGCTACACTGAACCAGAGGTTCTTCTGCTCCGCTACACTGAACCAGAGGTTCTTCTGCTCCGCTACACTGAACCAGAGGTTCTTCTGCTCCACTACACTGAACCAGAGGTTCTTCTGCTCCGCTACACTGAACCAGAGGTTCTTCTGCTCCACTACACTGAACCAGGGGCTCTTCTGCTCCGCTACACTGAACCAGGGGCTCTTCTGCTCCACTACACTGAACCAGAGGTTCTTCTGCTCCGCTACACTGAACCAGAGGTTCTTCTGCTCTGCTACACTGAACCAGAGGTTCTTCTGCTCCGCTACACTGTACCAGGGGCTCTTCTGCTCCACTACACTGAACCAGAGGTTCTTCTGCTCCGCTACACTGAACCAGAGGTTCTTCTGCTCCGCTACACTGTACCAGAGGCTCACTCCTCTACGTAGTTCCTGAGAGGAATGAAGAGCTCCGTTACACCGGTACATTAACACTTCCATTTCTCTTTCACACTGATTTTCCGGCAGGAAGTCTCTCATCTTGCTGTAGCTGCCGCGTTATTAACCTTAGTAGGACCTGTTGCAGCGGTCACCAGGGCCTAGAGGCAGCGGTCACTAGGGCCTAGAGGCAGCGGTCACCAGCACCTAGAGGCAGCGGTCACCAGCACCTAGAGGCAGCGGTCACTAGGGCCTAGAGGCAGCGGTCACCAGCACCTAGAGGCAGCGGTCACCAGCACCTAGAGGCAGCGGTCACTAGGGCCTAGAGGCAGCGGTCACCAGCACCTAGAGGCATCGGTCACTAGGGCCTAGAGGCAGGGGTCACCAGCACCTAGAGGCAGCGGTCACCAGGGCCTAGAGGCAGCGGTCACTAGGGCCTAGAGGCAGCGGTCACTAGGGCCTAGAGGCAGGGGTCACCAGCACCTAGAGGCAGCGGTCACCAGCACCTAGAGGCAGCGGTCACTAGGGCCTAGAGGCAGCGGTCACCAGCACCTAGAGGCAGCGGTCACTAGGGCCTAGAGGCAGGGGTCACCAGCACCTAGAGGCAGCGGTCACCAGGGCCTAGAGGCAGCGGTCACTAGGGCCTAGAGGCAGCGGTCACTAGGGCCTAGATGCAGGGGTCACCAGCACCTAGAGGCAGCGGTCACCAGCACCTAGAGGCAGCGGTCACTAGGGCCTAGAGGCAGCGGTCACCAGCACCTAGAGGCAGCGGTCACCAGCACCTAGAGGCAGGGGTCACCAGCACCTAGAGGCAGCTGTCACCAGGGCCTAAAGGCAGCGGTCACTAGGGCCTAGAGGCACCGGTCACCAGGGCCTAGAGGCAGCGGTCACCAGGGCCTGGAGGCAGCGGTCACTAGGGCCTAGAGGCAGCGGTCACCAGGGCCTAGAGGCAGCGGTCACTAGGGCCTAGAGGCAGCGGTCACCAGGGCCTAGAGGCAGCGGTCACTAGGGCCTAGAGGCAGCGGTCACTAGGGCCTAGAGGCAGCGGTCACCAGCACCTAGAGGCAGCAGTCACCAGCACCTAGAGGCAGCAGTCACCAGCACCTAGAGGCAGGGGTCACTAGCACCTAGAGGCAGCGGTCACCAGCACCTAGAGGCAGCGGTCACTAGGGCCTAGAGGCAGCGGTCACTAGGGCCTAGAGGCAGGGGTCACCAGCACCTAGAGGCAGGGGTCACCAGCACCTTGAGGCAGCGGTCACTAGGGCCTAGAGGCAGCGGTCACCAGCACCTAGAGGCAGCGGTCACTAGGGACTAGAGGCAGGAGTCACCAGCACCTAGAGGCAGTGGTCACCAGCACCTAGAGGCAGCGGTCACTAGGGCCTAGAGGCAGGGGTCACCAGCACCTAGAGGCAGGGGTCACCAGCACCTACAGGCAGGGGTCACCAGCACCTAGAGGCAGCGGTCACTAGGGCCTAGAGGCAGGGGTCACCAGCACCTAGAGGCAGGGGTCACCAGGACCTAGAAGCAGGGGTCACCAGCACCTAGAGGCAGGGGTCACCAGCACCTAGAGGCAGGGGTCACCAGCACCTAGAGGCAGGGGTCACCAGCACCTAGAGGCAGCGGTCACCAGCACCTAGAGGCAGCGGTCACCAGCACCTAGAGGCAGCGGTCACCAGCACCTAGAGGCAGCGGTCACCAGCACCTAGAGGCAGGGGTCACCAGCACCTTGAGGCAGCGGTCACTAGGGCCTAGAGGCAGCGGTCACTAGGGCCTAGAGGCAGCGGTCACTAGGGCCTAGAGGCAGCGGTCACTAGGGCCTAGAGGCAGCGGTCACTAGGGCCTAGAGGCAGCGGTCACTAGGTCCTAGAGGCAGCGGTCACTAGGGCCTAGAGGCAGCGGTCACCAGCACCTAGAGGCAGCGGTCACTAGGGCCTAGAGGCAGCGGTCACTAAGGCCTAGGGCAGCGGTCACTAGGGCCTAGAGGCAGCGGTCACCAGCACCTAGAGGCAGCAGTCACCAGCACCTGGAGGCAGGAAGCGGTCATTAGGGGCCTAGAGGCAGCGGTCACCAGCACCTAGAGGCAGCGGTCACCAGCACCTAGAGGCAGCGGTCACCAGCACCTAGAGGCAGCGGTCACTAGCACCTAGAGGCAGCGGTCACTAGCACCTAGAGGCTGCGGTCACTAGGGCCTAGAGGCAGCGGTCACCAGCGCCTAGAGGCAGCTGTCACCAGCACCTAGAGGCAGCGGTCACCAGCACCTAGAGGCAGCGGTCATCAGCACCTAGAGGCAGGGGTCACCAGCACCTAGAGGCAGCGGTCACCAGCACCTAGAGGCAGCGGTCACCAGCACCTAGAGGCAGCGGTCACCAGCACCTAGAGGCAGGGGTCACCAGCACCTAGAGGCAGCGGTCACCAGCACCTAGAGGCAGCGGTCACCAGCACCTAGAGGCAGTGGTCACCAGCATCTAGAGGCAGGGGTCACTAGGGCCTATAGGCAGCGGTCACCAGCACCTAGAGGCAGGGGTCACCAGCACCTAGAGGCAGAGGTCACTAGGGCCTAGAGGCAGCGGTCACCAGCACCTAGAGGCAGGGGTCACTAGGGCCTAGAGGCAGGGGTCACCAGCACCTAGAGGCAGGGGTCACTAGGGCCTAGAGGCAGGGGTCACCAGCACCTAGAGGCAGGGGTCACTAGGGCCTAGAGGCAGCGGTCACCAGCTCCTAGAGGCAGGGGTCACCAGCACCTAGAGGCAGGGGTCACTAGAGGCAGGGGTCACCTAGAGGCAGGGGTCACCAGCACCTAGAGGCACCGGTCACTAAGGCCTAGAGGCAGCGGTCACTAGCACCTAGAGGCAGCGGTCACCAGCACCTAGAGGCAGCGGTCACTAGGGCCTAGAGGCAGCGGTCACCAGCACCTAGAGGCAGCGGTCACTAAGGCCTAGAGGCAGCGGTCACTAGCACCTAGAGGGAGCGGTCACCAGCACCTAGAGGCAGCGGTCACCAGCGCCTAGAGGCAGCGGTCACTAAGGCCTAGAGGCAGCGGTCACTAAGGCCTAGAAGCAGCGGTCACTAAGGCCTAGAAGCAGCGGTCACCAGCACCAAGAGGCAGCGGTCACCAGCACCTAGAGGCAGCGGTCACTAGGGCCTAGAGGCAGCGGTCACCAGCACCTAGAGGCAGGGGTCACCAGCACCTAGAGGCAGCGGTCACCAGCACCTAGAGGCAGCGGTCACTAGGGCCTAGAGGCAGAGGTCACCAGCACCTAGAGGCAGGGGTCACCAGCACCTAGAGGCAGCGGTCACTAAGGCCTAGAGGCAGCGGTCACTAGCACCTAGAGGCAGCGGTCACCAGCATCTAGAGGCAGCGGTCACTAGGGCCTAGAGGCAGCGGTCACCAGCACCTAGAGGCAGCGGTCACTAAGGCCTAGAGGCAGCGGTCACTAGCACCTAGAGGGAGCGGTCACCAGCACCTAGAGGCAGCGGTCACCAGCACCTAGAGGCAGCGGTCACTAAGGCCTAGAGGCAGCGGTCACCAGCACCTAGAGGCAGCGGTCACTAGGGCCTAGAGGCAGCGGTCACCAGCACCAAGAGGCAGCGGTCACCAGCACCTAGAGGCAGCGGTCACTAGGGCCTAGAGGCAGCGGTCACCAGCACCTAGAGGCAGGGGTCACCAGCACCTAGAGGCAGCGGTCACCAGCACCTAGAGGCAGGGGTCACCAGCACCTAGAGGCAGCGGTCACCAGCACCTAGAGGCAGCGGTCACTAGGCCTAGAGGCAGCGGTCACCAGCACCTAGAGGCAGGGGTCACCAGCACCTAGAGGCAGCGGTCACTAGGGCCTAGAGGCAGCGGTCACCAGCACCTAGAGGCAGGGGTCACCAGCACCTAGAGGCAGGGTCACCAGCACCTAGAGGCAGCGGTCACTAGAGACTAGAGGCAGGGGTCACCAGCACCTAGAGGCAGCGGTCACTAGGGCCTAGAGGCAGCGGTCACCAGCACCTAGAGCAGCGGTCACCAGCACCTAGAGGCAGAGGTCACCAGCACCTAGAGGCAGGGGTCACCAGCACCTAGAGGCAGCGGTCACTAGGGCCTAGAGGCAGCGGTCACTAGGGCCTAGAGGCAGCGGTCACCAGCACCTAGAGGCAGCGGTCAACAGCACCTAGAGGTAGCGGTCACTAGGGCCTAGAGGCAGCGGTCACTAGGGCCTAGAGACAGCGGTCACCAGCATCTAGAGGCAGCGGTCACTAGGGCCTAGAGGCAGCGGTCACCAGCGCCTAGAGGCAGCGGTCACTAGGGCCAAGAGGCAGCGGTCACTAGGGCCTAGAGGCAGCGGTCACCAGCACCTAGAGGCAGCAGTCACCAGCACCTAGAGGCAGCAGTCACCAGCACCTAGAGGCAGGGGTCACTAGCACCTAGAGGCAGCGGTCACCAGCACCTAGAGGCAGCGGTCACCAGCACCTAGAGGCAGGGGTCACCAGCACCTAGAGGCAGGGGTCACCAGCACCTAGAGGCAGCGGTCACTAGGGACTAGAGGCAGGGGTCACCAGCACCTAGAGGCAGTGGTCACCAGCACCTAGAGGCAGCGGTCACTAGGGCCTAGAGGCAGGGGTCACCAGCACCTAGAGGCAGCGGTCACCAGCACCTAGAGGCAGGGGTCACCAGCACCTAGAGGCAGGGGTCACCAGCACCTAGAGGCAGGGGTCACCAGCACCTAGAGGCAGCGGTCACTAGGGACTAGAGGCAGGGGTCACCAGCACCTAGAGGCTAGGGTCACCAGCACCTAGAGGCAGCGGTCACTAGGGCCTAGAGGCAGGGGTCACCAGCACCTAGAGGCAGGGATCACCAGCACCTAGAGGCAGGGGTCACCAGCACCTAGAGGCAGGGGTCACCAGCACCTAGAGGCAGGGGTCACCAGCACCTAGAGGCAGGGGTCACCAGCACCTAGAGGCAGCGGTCACTAGGGCCTAGAGGAAGCGGTCACCAGCACCTAGAGGCAGCGGTCACTAGGGCCTAGAGGCAGCGGTCACCAGCACCTAAAGGCAGCGGTCACCAGCACCTAGAGGCAGCGGTCACTAGGGCCTAGAGGCAGCGGTCACTAGGGCCTAGAGGCAGCGGTCACTAGGGCCTAGAGGCAGCGGTCACTAGGGCCTAGAGGCAGCGGTCACTAGGGCCTAGAGGCAGCGGTCACCAGCACCTAGAGGCAGCGGTCACTAGGGCCTAGAGGCAGCGGTCACTAAGGCCTAGGGCAGCGGTCACTAGGGCCTAGAGGCAGCGGTCACCAGCACCTAGAGGCAGCAGTCACCAGCACCTGGAGGCAGCGGTCACCAGCACCTAGAGGCAGCGGTCACTAGCACCTAGAGGCAGCGGTCATTAGCACCTAGAGGCAGCGGTCACTAGGGCCTAGAGGCAGCGGTCACCAGCGCCTAGAGGCAGCGGTCACCAGCACCTAGAGGCAGCGGTCACCAGCACCTAGAGGCAGCGGTCATCAGCACCTAGAGGCAGGGGTCACCAGCACCTAGAGGCAGCGGTCACTAGGGCCAAGAGGCAGCGGTCACCAGCACCTAGAGGCAGCGGTCACCAGCACCTAGAGGCAGCGGTCACCAGCACCTAGAGGCAGGGGTCACCAGCACCTAGAGGCAGCGGTCACCAGCACCTAGAGGCAGTGGTCACCAGCATCTAGAGGCAGGGGTCACTAGGGCCTATAGGCAGCGGTCACCAGCACCTAGAGGCAGGGGTCACCAGCACCTAGAGGCAGGGGTCACTAGGGCCTAGAGGCAGCGGTCACCAGCACCTAGAGGCAGGGGTCACTATGGCCTAGAGGCAGGGGTCACCAGCACCTAGAGGCGGGGGTCACCAGCACCTAGAGGCAGGGGTCACTAGGGCCTAGAGGCAGCGGTCACCAGCTCCTAGAGGCAGGGGTCACCAGCACCTAGAGGCAGCGGTCACTAGAGGCAGGGGTCACCTAGAGGCAGGGGTCACCAGCACCTAGAGGCAGCGGTCACCAGCACCTAGAGGCAGCGGTCACTAAGGCCTAGAGGCAGCGGTCACCAGCACCTAGAGGCAGCGGTCACCAGCACCTAGAGGCAGCGGTCACTAGGGCCTAGAGGCAGCGGTCACCAGCACCTAGAGGCAGCGGTCACTAGGGCCTAGAGGCAGGGTCACCAGCACCTAGAGGCAGCGGTCACTAGGGCCTAGAGGCAGCGGTCACTAGGGCCTAGAGGCAGCGGTCACTAGGGCCTAGAGGCAGCGGTCACCAGCACCTAGAGGCAGCGGTCACCAGCACCTAGAGGCAGCGGTCACCAGCACCTAGAGGCAGCGGTCACCAGCACCTAGAGGCAGCGGTCACCAGCACCTAGAGGCAGGGGTCACCAGCACCTAGAGGCAGCGGTCACTAGGGCCTAGAGGCAGCGGTCACTACGGCCTAGAGGCAGCGGTCACTAGGGCCTAGAGGCAGCGGTCACTAGGGCCTAGAGGCAGCGGTCACTAGGGCCTAGAGGCAGCGGTCACTAGGTCCTAGAGGCAGCGGTCACTAGGGCCTAGAGGCAGCGGTCACCAGCACCTAGAGGCAGCGGTCACTAGGGCCTAGAGGCAGCGGTCACTAAGGCCTAGGGCAGCGGTCACTAGGGGCCTAGAGGCAGCGGTCACCAGCACCTAGAGGCAGCGGTCACCAGCACCTGGAGGCAGGAAGCGGTCATTAGGGGCCTAGAGGCAGCGGTCACCAGCACCTAGAGGCAGCGGTCACCAGCACCTAGAGGCAGCGGTCACCAGCACCTAGAGGCAGCGGTCACTAGCACCTAGAGGCAGCGGTCACTAGCACCTAGAGGCAGCGGTCACTAGGGCCTAGAGGCAGCGGTCACCAGCGCCTAGAGGCAGCGGTCACCAGCACCTAGAGGCAGCGGTCACCAGCACCTAGAGGCAGCGGTCATCAGCACCTAGAGGCAGGGGTCACCAGCACCTAGAGGCAGCGGTCACCAGCACCTAGAGGCAGCGGTCACCAGCACCTAGAGGCAGCGGTCACCAGCACCTAGAGGCAGGGGTCACCAGCACCTAGAGGCAGCGGTCACCAGCACCTAGAGGCAGTGGTCACCAGCACCTAGAGGCAGGGGTCACTAGGGCCTAGAGGCAGCGGTCACCAGCACCTAGAGGCAGGGGTCACCAGCACCTAGAGGCAGGGGTCACTAGGGCCTAGAGGCAGCGGTCACCAGCACCTAGAGGCAGGGGTCACTAGGGCCTAGAGGCAGGGGTCACCAGCACCTAGAGGCAGGGGTCACTAGGGCCTAGAGGCAGGGGTCACCAGCACCTAGAGGCAGGGGTCACTAGGGCCTAGAGGCAGCGGTCACCAGCTCCTAGAGGCAGGGGTCACCAGCACCTAGAGGCAGGGGTCACTAGAGGCAGGGGTCACCTAGAGGCAGGGGTCACCAGCACCTAGAGGCAGCGGTCACTAAGGCCTAGAGGCAGCGGTCACTAGCACCTAGAGGCAGCGGTCACCAGCACCTAGAGGCAGCGGTCACTAGGGCCTAGAGGCAGCGGTCACCAGCACCTAGAGGCAGCGGTCACTAGGCCTAGAGGCAGCGGTCACCAGCACCTAGAGGCAGCGGTCACCAGCACCTAGAGGCAGCGGTCACCAGCACCTAGAGGCAGCGGTCACTAAGGCCAAGAGGCAGCGGTCACTAAGGCCTAGAGGCAGCGGTCACTAGGGCCTAGAGGCAGCGGTCACCAGCACCTAGAGGCAGCGGTCACCAGCACCTAGAGGCAGCGGTCACTAGGGCCTAGAGGCAGCGGTCACCAGCACCTAGAGGCAGGGGTCACCAGCACCTAGAGGCAGCGGTCACCAGCACCTAGAGGCAGCGGTCACTAGGGCCTAGAGGCAGAGGTCACCAGCACCTAGAGGCAGGGGTCACCAGCACCTAGAGGCAGCGGTCACTAAGGCCTAGAGGCAGCGGTCACTAGCACCTAGAGGCAGCGGTCACCAGCACCTAGAGGCAGCGGTCACTAGGGCCTAGAGGCAGCGGTCACCAGCACCTAGAGGCAGCGGTCACTAAGGCCTAGAGGCAGCGGTCACCAGCACCTAGAGGCAGCGGTCACCAGCACCTAGAGGCAGCGGTCACCAGCACCTAGAGGCAGCGGTCACTAAGGCCTAGAGGCAGCGGTCACCAGCACCTAGAGGCAGCGGTCACCAGCACCTAGAGGCAGCGGTCACTAGGGCCTAGAGGCAGCGGTCACCAGCACCTAGAGGCAGGGGTCACCAGCACCTAGAGGCAGCGGTCACCAGCACCTAGAGGCAGGGGTCACCAGCACCTAGAGGCAGCGGTCACCAGCACCTAGAGGCAGCGGTCACTAGGGCCTAGAGGCAGGGGTCACCAGCACCTAGAGGCAGCGGTCACTAGGGCCTAGAGGCAGCGGTCACCAGCACCTAGAGGCAGCGGTCACCAGCACCTAGAGGCAGGGGTCACCAGCACCTAGAGGCAGCGGTCACCAGCACCTAGAGGCAGCAGTCACCAGCACCTAGAGGCAGCAGTCACCAGCACCTAGAGGCAGGGGTCACTAGCACCTAGAGGCAGCGGTCACCAGCACCTAGAGGCAGCGGTCACCAGCACCTAGAGGCAGCGGTCACCAGCACCTAGAGGCAGCGGTCACCAGCACCTAGAGGCAGGGGTCACCAGCACCTAGAGGCAGGGGTCACCAGCACCTAGAGGCAGCGGTCACTAGGGACTAGAGGCAGGGGTCACCAGCACCTAGAGCAGCGGTCACTAGGGCCTAGAGGCAGCGGTCACCAGCACCTAGAGGCAGCGGTCACCAGCACCTAGAGGCAGAGGTCATAAGCACCTAGAGGCAGGGGTCACCAGCACCTAGAGGCAGCGGTCACTAGGGCCTAGAGGCAGCGGTCACTAGGGCCTAGAGGCAGCGGTCACCAGCACCTAGAGGCAGCGGTAAACAGCACCTAGAGGCAGCGGTCACTAGGGCCTAGAGGCAGCGGTCACTAGGGCCTAGAGGCAGCGGTCACCAGCACCTAGAGGCAGCGGTCACTAGGGCCTAGAGGCAGCGGTCACCAGCGCCTAGAGGCAGCGGTCACTAGGGCCTAGAGGCAGCGGTCACTAGGGCCTAGAGGCAGCGGTCACCAGCACCTAGAGGCAGCAGGTCACCAGCACCTAGAGGCAGCGGTCACCAGCACCTAGAGGCAGGGGTCACTAGCACCTAGAGGCAGCGGTCACCAGCACCTAGAGGCAGCGGTCACCAGCACCTAGAGGCAGGGGTCACCAGCACCTAGAGGCAGGGGTCACCAGCACCTAGAGGCAGCGGTCACTAGGGACTAGAGGCAGGGGTCACCAGCACCTAGAGGCAGCGGTCACCAGCACCTAGAGGCAGCGGTCACTAGGGCCTAGAGGCAGGGGTCACCAGCACCTAGAGGCAGCGGTCACCAGCACCTAGAGGCAGGGGTCACCAGCACCTAGAGGCAGGGGTCACCAGCACCTAGAGGCAGCGGTCACTAGGGACTAGAGGCAGGGGTCACCAGCACCTAGAGGCAGGGTCACCAGCACCTAGAGGCAGCGGTCACTAGGGCCTAGAGGCAGGGGTCACCAGCACCTAGAGGCAGGGATCACCAGCACCTAGAGGCAGGGGTCACCAGCACCTAGAGGCAGGGGTCACCAGCACCTAGAGGCAGGGGTCACCAGCACCTAGAGGCAGGGGTCACCAGCACCTAGAGGCAGGGGTCACCAGCACCTAGAGGCAGCGGTCACTAGGGCCTAGAGGAAGCGGTCACCAGCACCTAGAGGCAGCGGTCACTAGGGCCTAGAGGCAGCGGTCACCAGCACCTAAAGGCAGCGGTCACCAGCACCTTGAGGCAGCGGTCACTAGGGCCTAGAGGCAGCGGTCACTAGGGCCTAGAGGCAGCGGTCACTAGGGCCTAGAGGCAGCGGTCACTAGGGCCTAGAGGCAGCGGTCACTAGGGCCTAGAGGCAGCGGTCACCAGCACCTAGAGGCAGCGGTCACTAGGGCCTAGAGGCAGCGGTCACTAAGGCCTAGGGCAGCGGTCACTAGGGCCTAGAGGCAGCGGTCACCAGCACCTAGAGGCAGCGGTCACCAGCACCTGGAGGCAGGAAGCGGTCATTAGGGGCCTAGAGGCAGCGGTCACCAGCACCTAGAGGCAGCGGTCACCAGCACCTAGAGGCAGCGGTCACCAGCACCTAGAGGCAGCGGTCACTAGCACCTAGAGGCAGCGGTCATTAGCACCTAGAGGCTGCGGTCACTAGGGCCTAGAGGCACCGGTCACCAGCGCCTAGAGGCAGCGGTCACCAGCACCTAGAGGCAGCGGTCACCAGCACCTAGAGGCAGCGGTCATCAGCACCTAGAGGCAGGGGTCACCAGCACCTAGAGGCAGCGGTCACTAGGGCCTAGAGGCAGCGGTCACCAGCACCTAGAGGCAGCGGTCACCAGCACCTAGAGGATGCGGTCACCAGCACCTAGAGGCAGGGGTCACCAGCACCTAGAGGCAGCGGTCACCAGCACCTAGAGGCAGTGGTCACCAGCATCTAGAGGCAGGGGTCACTAGGGCCTATAGGCAGCGGTCACCAGCACCTAGAGGCAGGGGTCACCAGCACCTAGAGGCAGGGGTCACTAGGGCCTAGAGGCAGCGGTCACCAGCACCTAGAGGCAGGGGTCACTATGGCCTAGAGGCAGGGGTCACCAGCACCTAGAGGCAGGGGTCACCAGCACCTAGAGGCAGGGGTCACCAGCACCTAGAGGCAGGGGTCACTAGGCCTAGAGGCAGCGGTCACCAGCTCCTAGAGGCAGGGGTCACCAGCACCTAGAGGCTGCGGTCACTAGAGGCAGGGGTCACCTAGAGGCAGGGGTCACCAGCACCTAGAGGCAGCGGTCACCAGCACCTAGAGGCAGCGGTCACTAAGGCCTAGAGGCAGCGGTCACCAGCACCTAGAGGCAGCGGTCACCAGCACCTAGAGGCAGCGGTCACTAGGGCCTAGAGGCAGCGGTCACCAGCACCTAGAGGCAGCGGTCACTAAGGCCTAGAGGCAGCGGTCACTAGCACCTAGAGGGAGCGGTCACCAGCACCTAGAGGGAGCGGTCACCAGCACCTAGAGGCAGCGGTCACCAGCACCTAGAGGCAGCGGTCACTAAGGCCTAGAGGCAGCGGTCACCAGCACCTAGAGGCAGCGGTCACTAGGGCATAGAGGCAGCGGTCACCAGCACCAAGAGGCAGCGGTCACCAGCACCTAGAGGCAGCGGTCACTAGGGCCTAGAGGCAGCGGTCACCAGCACCTAGAGGCAGGGGTCACCAGCACCTAGAGGCAGCGGTCACCAGCACCTAGAGGCAGCGGTCACTAGGGCCTAGAGGCAGCGGTCACCAGCACCTAGAGGCAGGGGTCACCAGCACCTAGAGGCAGGGGTCACCAGCACCTAGAGGCAGCGGTCATTAAGGCCTAGAGGCAGCGGTCACTAGCACCTAGAGGCAGCGGTCACCAGCACCTAGAGGCAGCGGTCACCAGCACCTAGAGGCAGCGGTCACTAGGGCCTAGAGGCAGCGGTCACCAGCACCTAGAGGCAGCGGTCACTAAGGCCTAGAGGCAGCGGTCACTAGCACCTAGAGGGAGCGGTCACCAGCACCTAGAGGCAGCGGTCACCAGCACCTAGAGGCAGCGGTCACCAGCACCTAGAGGCAGCGGTCACTAAGGCCTAGAGGCAGCGGTCACCAGCACCTAGAGGCAGCGGTCACTAGGGCCTAGAGGCAGCGGTCACCAGCACCAAGAGGCAGCGGTCACCAGCACCTAGAGGCAGCGGTCACTAGGGCCTAGAGGCAGCGGTCACCAGCACCTAGAGGCAGGGGTCACCAGCACCTAGAGGCAGCGGTCACTAGGGCCTAGAGGCAGCGGTCACCAGCACCTAGAGGCAGCGGTCACCAGCACCTAGAGGCAGGGGTCACCAGCACCTAGAGGCAGGGGTCACCAGCACCTAGAGGCAGCGGTCACTAGGGCCTAGAGGCAGCGGTCACCAGCACCTAGAGGCAGCAGTCACCAGCACCTAGAGGCAGCAGTCACCAGCACCTAGAGGCAAGGGGTCACCAGCACCTAGAGGTAGCGGTCACTAGGGCCTAGAGGCAGCGGTCACTAGGGCCTAGAGGCAGCGGTCACCAGCACCTAGAGGCAGCGATCACCAGCACCTAGAGGCAGCAGTCACCAGCACCTAGAGGCAAGGGGTCACCAGCACCTAGAGGCAGGGGTCACCAGCACCTAGAGGCAGGGGTCACCAGCACCTAGAGGCAGGGGTCACCAGCACCTAGAGGCAGGGGTCACCAGCACCTAGCGGCAGGGGTCACCAGCACCTAGAGGCAGCGGTCACCAGCACCTAGAGGCAGCGGTCACCAGCACCTAGAGGCAGGGGTCACCAGCACCTAGAGGCAGGGGTCACCAGCACCTAGAGGCAGGGGTCACCAGCACCTAGAGGCAGGGGTCACCAGCACCTAGAGGCAGGGGTCACCAGCACCTAGAGGCAGGGGTGCAAAAGCCTTTGATAAATGTGACCATGGTGTTATTGCACATAAAATGCGTTCAAAAGGAATTACCGGGAAAAATAGGCAGATGGATCTACAATTTCCTGACCAACAGAACCCAATGTGTAATAGTCAACAAAATAAAATCCAGCCCATCAACCGTGAAGAGCTCAGTCCCCCAGGGTACTGTGCTTGCTCCAGTACTTTTTCTCATCCTCATATCGGACATAGACAAGAACACAAACTATAGCACTGTATCATCCTTTGCAGATGACACTAGGATCTTCATGAGAGTAGGCAACATAGAGGACACGGCAAACCTCCAGTCAGATGTAGATCAGGTCTTTCTATGGGCTACAGAAAATAATATGGTATTCAACGAGGATAAGTTTCAGCTCATGTGCTACGGAAAAATTGAAAACATAAAAACAGGAACCACGTACAAAACGCAGGCAAATCATAACATAGAACGAAAAGACAATGTAAAGGATCTAGGTGTACTCATGTCGGAAGACCTTACCTTTAAAGAACACAATAAAGTAGCCGTCACAACTGCAAGAAAAATGACAGGTTGGATAACAAGAACTTTTCACACTAGAGATGCTATACCGATGATGATATTTTTCAAAACGCTTGTGCTCTCTAGAGTGGAGTACTGCTGCACAATGACAGCCCCTTTCAAAGCTAGAGAAATTGCTGACCTGGAGAGCATGCAGAGATCCTTTACTGCTAGAATCCACTCAGTAAAACATCTAAATTACTGGGACCGACTAAAGAGCCTAAATCTGTACTCCCTTGAGCGCAGACGGGAGAGATACATAATAATTTACACGTGGAAAATAATTGCGGGGCTGGTCCCAAACCTGCACACAGAAATAACATCCCATGAGACCAGAAGACATGGCAGGATGTGCAGAATACCCCGTTGAAAAGCAGAGGTGCAACAGGTACTCTGAGAGAGAACTCTATCAACATCAGAGGTCCGAGACTGTTCAACACGCTTCCACTACACATAAGGGGCATAACTGGCCGACCCTCACAGTGTTCAAGAGAGAACTATCAACATCAGAGGCCCGAGACTGTTCAACACGCTTCCACTACACATAAGGGGCATAACTGGCAAACCCCTCACAGTGTTCAAGAGAGAACTGGATAAGCACCTCCAAAGGATACCTGATCAACCAGGCTGTGACTCATACGTCAGGCTGCGAGCAGCCGCGTCTAACAGCCTGGTTGATCAGTCCAGCAACCAGGAGGCCTGGTCGACGACCGGGCCGCGGGGACACTAAGCCCGGAAGCACCTCAAGGTAGCCTCAAGGTAGGGGTCACCAGCACCTAGAGGCAGGGGTCACCAGCACCTAGAGGCAGGGGTCACCAGCACCTAGAGGCAGGGGTCACCAGCACCTAGAGTGTAAGGGGCCCAACACTAGAGGGTGTAAGACACTCCAGGTGTCAAATATGAAACAGTCACACGGTACTTAAACCCGACACTGTCCTTCCTAGACACCACACACCTGCTGGGACACCACACACCTGCTGGTACACTACACCTGCTGGGACACCACACACCTGCTGGTACACTACACCTGCTGGTACACTACACCTGCTGGTACACTACACCTGCTGGTACACTACACCTGCTGGGACACTACACCTGCTGGGACACTACACCTGCTGGTACACTACACCTGCTGGGACACCACACACCTGCTGGTACACTACACCTGCTGGGACACCACACACCTGCTGGTACACTACACCTGCTGGTACACTACACCTGCTGGTACACTACACCTGCTGGTACACTACACCTGCTGGTACACTATACCTGCTGGTACACTACACCTGCTGGTACACTACACCTGCTGGTACACTACACCTGCTGGTACACTACACCTGCTGGTACACTACACCTGCTGGGACACTACACCTGCTGGTACACTACACCTGCTGGTACACTACACCTGCTGGTACACTACACCTGCTGGGACACTACACCTGCTGGTACACTACACCTGCTGGGACACTACACCTGCTGGTACACTACACCTGCTGGTACACTACACCTGCTGGTACACTACACCTGCTGGGACACTACACCTGCTGGTACACTACACCTGCTGGTACACTACACCTGCTGGTACACTACACCTGCTGGTACACTACACCTGCTGGTACACTACACCTGCTGGTACACTACACCTGCTGGGACACTACACCTGCTGGTACACTACACCTGCTGGTACACTACACCTGCTGGTACACTATACCTGCTGGTACACTACACCTACTGGTACACTACACCTGCTGGTACACTACACCTGCTGGGACACCACACACCTGCTGGTACACTACACCTGCTGGTACACTACACCTGCTGGTACACTACACCTGCTGGGACACTACACCTGCTGGGACACTACACCTGCTGGTACACTACACCTGCTGGTACACTATACCTGCTGGTACACTACACCTGCTGGTACACTACACCTGCTGGTACACTACACCTGCTGGTACACTACACCTGCTGGTACACTACACCTGCTGGTACACTACACCTGCTGGTACACTACACCTGCTGGTACACTACACCTGCTGGTACACTACACCTGCTGGGACACTACACCTGCTGGGACACTACACCTGCTGGGACACTACACCTGCTGGTACACTACACCTGCTGGTACACTACACCTGCTGATACACTACACCTGCTGATACACTACACCTGCTGGGACACTACACCTGCTGGGACACTACACCTGCTGGGACACTACACCTGCTGGGACACTACACCTGCTGGTACACTACACCTGCTGGTACACTACACCTGCTGGGACACTACACCTGCTGGTACACTACACCTGCTGGGACACTTCACCTGCTGGGACACTGTAGAGACCGTTGTGTGTGTATTAGTATGCCGGGTGTATGTGTAGGACACATGTTGTATACAGAGACACACATGACGTCATCACCACGACGGCTCCTGACTCACTGATGAAGAGTTGTCCTGTGTGTCTTTCTATGTGTCCTCTAGTGTGTCCACCAGTGTGTCCACCAGTGTGTCCTCCAGTGTGTCCTTCTGTGTGTCCTCCAGTGTGTCCACCAGTGTGTCCACCAGTGTGTCCTCCAGTGTGTCCACCAGTGTGTCCACCAGTGTGTCCACCAGTGTGTCCTCCAGTGTGTCCACCAGTGTGTCCACCAGTGTGTCCTCCAATGTGTCCACCAGTGTGTCCACCAGTGTGTCCACCAGTGTGTCCACCAGTGTGTCCTCTAGTGTGTCCTCCAGTGTGTCCACCAGTGTGTCCACCAGTGTGTCCTCCAGTGTGTCCTTCTGTGTGTCCTCCAGTGTGTCCACCAGTGTGTCCACCAGTGTGTCCACCAGTGTGTCCTTCTGTGTGTCCTCCAGTGTGTCCACCAGTGTGTCCACCAGTGTGTCCTCCAATGTGTCCACCAGTGTGTCCACCAGTGTGTCCACCAGGGTGTCCTCCAATGTGTCCACCAGTGTGTCCACCAGTGTGTCCACCAGTGTGTCCACCAGTGTGTCCTTCTGTGTGTCCTTCTGTGTGTCCTCCAGTGTGTCCACCAGTGTGTCCTCCAGTGTGTCCTCCAGTGTGTCCACCAGTGTGTCCACCAGTGTGTCCTGTGTGTCCACCAGTGTGTCCTCCAGTGTGTCCTCCAGTGTGTCCTCCAGTGTGTCCTCCAGTGTGTCCACCAGTGTGTCCACCAGTGTGTCCTGTGTGTCCTCCAGTGTGTCCTCCAGTGTGTCCTCCAGTGTGTCCTCCAGTGTGTCCACCAGTGTGTCCTCCAGTGTGTCCTCCAGTGTGTCCTCCAGTGTGTCCACCAGTGTGTCCACCAGTGTGTCCTCCAGTGTGTCCTCCAGTGTGTCCTCCAGTGTGTCCACTAGTGTGTCCTCCAGTGTGTCCTCCAGTGTGTCCTCCAGTGTGTCCACCAGTGTGTCCACCAGTGTGTCCTCCAGTGTGTCCTCCAGTGTGTCCACCAGTGTGTCCACCAGTGTGTCCTCCAGTGTGTCCTCCAGTGTGTCCAGCAGTGTGTCCAGCAGTGTGTCCTCCAGTGTGTCCACCAGTGTGTCCACCAGTGTGTCCTCCAGTGTGTCCTCCAGTGTGTCCTCCAGTGTGTCCACCAGTGTGTCCATCAGTGTGTCCTCCAGTGTGTCCACCAGTGTGTCCACCAGTGTGTCCAGCAGTGTGTCCTCCAGTGTGTCCTCCAGTGTGTCCTGTGTGTCCACCAGTGTGTCCACCAGTGTGTCCACCAGTGTGTCCTGTGTGTCCTCCAGTGTGTCCTCCAGTGTGTCCTCCAGTGTGTCCTCCAGTGTGTCCACCAGTGTGTCCTCCAGTGTGTCCACCAGTGTGTCCTCCAGTGTGTCCTCCAGTGTGTCCTCCAGTGTGTCCTCCAGTGTGTCCACCAGTGTGTCCTCCAGTGTGTCCTCCAGTGTGTCCTCCAGTGTGTCCTCCAGTGTGTCCACTAGTGTGTCCTCCAGTGTGTCCTCCAGTGTGTCCACCAGTGTGTCCACCAGTGTGTCCACCAGTGTGTCCACCAGTGTGTCCACCAGTGTGTCCACCAGTGTGTCCACCAGTGTGTCCACCAGTGTGTCCACCAGTGTGTCCACCAGTGTGTCCACCAGTGTGTCCACCAGTGTGTCCTCCAGTGTGTCCACCAGTGTGTCCACCAGTGTGTCCTGTGTGTCCACCAGTGTGTCCACCAGTGTGTCCACCAGTGTGTCCACCAGTGTGTCCACCAGTGTGTCCACCAGTGTGTCCACCAGTGTGTCCTGTGTGTCCACCAGTGTGTCCACCAGTGTGTCCACCAGTGTGTCCTGTGTGTCCACCAGTGTGTCCACCAGTGTGTCCACCAGTGTGTCCTGTGTGTCCACCAGTGTGTCCACCAGTGTGTCCACCAGTGTGTCCACCAGTGTGTCCTGTGTGTCCACCAGTGTGTCCTCCAGTGTGTCCTCCAGTGTGTCCTCCAGTGTGTCCACCAGTGTGTCCTCCAATGTGTCCTGTGTGTCCAGCAGTGTGTCCACCAGTGTGTCCTCCAGTGTGTCCTGTGTGTCCAACAGTGTGTCCACCAGTGTGTCCACCAGTGTGTCCACCAGTGTGTCCAGCAGTGTGTCCTCCAGTGTGTCCACCAGTGTGTCCACCAGTGTGTCCTCCAGTGTGTCCTGTGTGTCCACCAGTGTGTCCAGCAGTGTGTCCTCCAGTGTGTCCACCAGTGTGTCCTCCAGTGTGTCCACCAGTGTGTCCTCCAGTGTGTCCACCAGTGTGTCCACCAGTGTGTCCACCAGTGTATCCACCAGTGTGTCCTCCAGTGTGTCCTCCAGTGTGTCCTCCAGTGTGTCCACCAGTGTGTCCTCCAATGTGTCCTGTGTGTCCAGCAGTGTGTCCACCAGTGTGTCCTCCAGTGTGTCCTGTGTGTCCACCAGTGTGTCCACCAGTGTGTCCTCCAGTGTGTCCACCAGTGTGTCCACCAGTGTGTCCTCCAGTGTGTCCTGTGTGTCCACCAGTGTGTCCACCAGTGTGTCCACCAGTGTGTCCACCAGTGTGTCCACCAGTGTGTCCACCAGTGTGTCCTCCAGTGTGTCCACCAGTGTGTCCACCAGTGTGTCCTCCAGTGTGTCCACCAGTGTGTCCACCAGTGTGTCCTCCAGTGTGTCCTCCAGTGTGTCCACCAGTGTGTCCTTCAATGTGTCCTGTGTGTCCAGCAGTGTGTCCACCAGTGTGTCCTCCAGTGTGTCCTGTGTGTCCAACAGTGTGTCCACCAGTGTGTCCACCAGTGTGTCCTCCAGTGTGTCCACCAGTGTGTCCACCAGTGTGTCCTCCAGTGTGTCCTCCAGTGTGTCCTCCAGTGTGTCCACTAGTGTGTCCTCCAGTGTGTCCACCAGTGTGTCCACCAGTGTGTCCACCAGTGTGTCCACCAGTGTGTCCAGCAGTGTGTCCAGCAGTGTGTCCACCAGTGTGTCCACCAGTGTGTCCACCAGTGTGTCCACCAGTGTGTCCACCAGTGTGTCCACCAGTGTGTCCACCAGTGTGTCCACCAGTGTGTCCTCCAGTGTGTCCTCCAGTGTGTCCACCAGTGTGTCCACCAGTGTGTCCTGTGTGTCCACCAGTGTGTCCACCAGTGTGTCCACCAGTGTGTCCACCAGTGTGTCCACCAGTGTGTCCTGTGTGTCCACCAGTGTGTCCACCAGTGTGTCCACCAGTGTGTCCACCAGTGTGTCCTGTGTGTCCACCAGTGTGTCCACCAGTGTGTCCACCAGTGTGTCCACCAGTGTGTCCTGTGTGTCCACCAGTGTGTCCTCCAGTGTGTCCTCCAGTGTGTCCTCCAGTGTGTCCTCCAGTGTGTCCACCAGTGTGTCCTCCAATGTGTCCTGTGTGTCCAGCAGTGTGTCCACCAGTGTGTCCTCCAGTGTGTCCTGTGTGTCCAACAGTGTGTCCACCAGTGTGTCCACCAGTGTGTCCACCAGTGTGTCCAGCAGTGTGTCCAGCAGTGTGTCCTCCAGTGTGTCCACCAGTGTGTCCACCAGTGTGTCCTCCAGTGTGTCCTGTGTGTCCACCAGTGTGTCCAGCAGTGTGTCCTCCAGTGTGTCCACCAGTGTGTCCTCCAGTGTGTCCTCCAGTGTGTCCTCCAGTGTGTCCACCAGTGTGTCCACCAGTGTGTCCACCAGTGTGTCCTCCAGTGTGTCCACCAGTGTGTCCACCAGTGTGTCCACCAGTGTGTCCTCCAGTGTGTCCACCAGTGTGTCCTCCAGTGTGTCCACCAGTGTGTCCACCAGTGTGTCCACCAGTGTGTCCACTAGTGTGTCCACCAGTGTGTCCTCCAGTGTGTCCTCCAGTGTGTCCACCAGTGTGTCCTCCAATGTGTCCTGTGTGTCCAGCAGTGTGTCCACCAGTGTGCCCTCCAGTGTGTCCTGTGTGTCCAACAGTGTGTCCACCAGTGTGTCCACCAGTGTGTCCTCCAGTGTGTCCACCAGTGTGTCCACCAGTGTGTCCTCCAGTGTGTCCTGTGTGTCCACCAGTGTGTCCACCAGTGTGTCCACCAGTGTGTCCACCAGTGTGTCCACCAGTGTGTCCACCAGTGTGTCCTCCAGTGTGTCCACCAGTGTGTCCAACAGTGTGTCCACCAGTGTGTCCTCCAGTGTGTCCACCAGTGTGTCCACCAGTGTGTCCTCCAGTGTGTCCTGTGTGTCCACCAGTGTGTCCACCAGTGTGTCCACCAGTGTGTCCACCAGTGTGTCCACCAGTGTGTCCACCAGTGTGTCCTCCAATGTGTCCACCAGTGTGTCCTCCAGTGTGTCCACCAGTGTGTCCACCAGTGTGTCCACCAGTGTGTCCTCCAGTGTGTCCACCAGTGTGTCCACCAGTGTGTCCACCAGTGTGTCCTCCAGTGTGTCCACCAGTGTGTCCTCCAGTGTGTCCACCAGTGTGTCCACCAGTGTGTCCTCCAGTGTGTCCACCAGTGTGTCCACCAGTGTGTCCTCCAGTGTGTCCTCCAGTGTGTCCACCAGTGTGTCCTCCTGTGTGTCCACCAGTGTGTCCACCAGTGTGTCCTCCATGTGTCCTGTGTGTCCAGCAGTGTGTCCACCAGTGTGTCCTCCAGTGTGTCCTGTGTGTCCACCAGTGTGTCCACCAGTGTGTCCACCAGTGTGTCCTCCTGTGTGTCCACCAGTGTGTCCACCAGTGTGTCCTCCAATGTGTCCTGTGTGTCCAGCAGTGTGTCCACCAGTGTGTCCACCAGTGTGTCCACCAGTGTGTCCACCAGTGTGTCCACCAGTGTGTCCACCAGTGTGTCCACCAGTGTGTCCACCAGTGTGTCCTCCAGTGTGTCCACCAGTGTGTCCACCAGTGTGTCCACCAGTGTGTCCACCAGTGTGTCCACCAGGGTGTCCTCCAGTGTGTCCACCAGTGTGTCCACCAGTGTGTCCTCCAGTGTGTCCAGTGTGTCCTCCAGTGTGTCCACCAGTGTGTCCACCAGTGTGTCCACCAGTGTGTCCAGCAGTGTGTCCACCAGTGTGTCCACAGTGTGTCCTCCAGTGTGTCCTCCAGTGTGTCCTCCAGTGTGTCCTCCAGTGTGTCCACCAGTGTGTCCTGTGTGTCCACCAGTGTGTCCACCAGTGTGTCCACCAGTGTGTCCACCAGTGTGTCCACCAGTGTGTCCTGTGTGTCCACCAGTGTGTCCACCAGTGTGTCCACCAGTGTGTCCACCAGTGTGTCCAGCAGTGTGTCCACCAGTGTGTCCACCAGTGTGTCCTGTGTGTCCACCAGTGTGTCCTGTGTGTCCACCAGTGTGTCCAGCAGTGTGTCCAGCAGTGTGTCCACCAGTGTGTCCACCAGTGTGTCCACCAGTGTGTCCACCAGTGTCCTCCAGTGTGTCCACCAGTGTGTCCACCAGTGTGTCCTCCAGTGTGTCCACCAGTGTGTCCTGTGTGTCCACCAGTGTGTCCACCAGTGTGTCCACCAGTGTGTCCACCAGTGGGTCCTCCAGTGTGTCCACCAGTGTGTCCACCTGTGTGTCCACCAGTGTGTCCACCAGTGTGTCCAGCAGTGTGTCCACCAGTGTGTCCTCCAGTGTGTCCACCAGTGTGTCCTCCAGTGTGTCCACCAGTGTGTCCACCAGTGTGTCCACCAGTGTGTCCTCCAGTGTGTCCTGTGTGTCCACCAGTGTGTCCACCAGTGTGTCCTCCAGTGTGTCCACCAGTGTGTCCACCAGTGTGTCCACCAGTGTGTCCACCAGTGTGTCCTCCAGTGTGTCCACCAGTGTGTCCTCCAGTGTGTCCTCCAGTGTGTCCACCAGTGTGTCCACCAGTGTGTCCTCCAGTGTGTCCACCAGTGTGTCCACCAGTGTGTCCTCCAGTGTGTCCACCAGTGTGTCCACCAGTGTGTCCACCAGTGTGTCCACCAGTGTGTCCACCAGTGTGTCCACCAGTGTGTCCACCAGTGTGTCCTGTGTGTCCAGCAGTGTGTCCACCAGTGTGTCCACCAGTGTGTCCTGTGTGTCCACCAGTGTGTCCTCCAGTGTGTCCACCAGTGTGTCCTCCAGTGTGTCCACCAGTGTGTCCACCAGTGTGTCCACCAGTGTGTCCACCAGTGTGTCCTCCAGTGTGTCCACCAGTGTGTCCACCAGTGTGTCCACCAGTGTGTCCTCCAGTGTGTCCACCAGTGTGTCCACCAGTGTGTCCACCAGTGTGTCCTCCAGTGTGTCCTCCAGTGTGTCCTCCAGTGTGTCCTCCAGTGTGTCCACCAGTGTGTCCACCAGTGTGTCCACCAGTGTGTCCACCAGTGTGTCCACCAGTGTGTCCTCCAGTGTGTCCTCCAGTGTGTCCACCAGTGTGTCCTCCAGTGTGTCCACCAGTGTGTCCACCAGTGTGTCCACCAGTGTGTCCTCCAGTGTGTCCTCCAGTGTGTCCACCAGTGTGTTCTCCAGTGTGTCCTCCAGTGTGTCCACCAGTGTGTCCACCAGTGTGTCCACCAGTGTGTCCACCAGTGTGTCCTCCAGTGTGTCCACCAGTGTGTCCTCCAGTGTGTCAACCAGTGTGTCCACCAGTGTGTCCACCAGTGTGTCCACCAGTGTGTCCTCCAGTGTGTCCTCCAGTGTGTCCACCAGTGTGTCCACCAGTGTGTCCACCAGTGTGTCCACCAGTGTGTCCTGTGTGTCCACCAGTGTGTCCTCCAGTGTGTCCACCAGTGTGTCCTCCAGTGTGTCCACCAGTGTGTCCACCAGTGTGTCCACCAGTGTGTCCACCAGTGTGTCCTCCAGTGTGTCCTCCAGTGTGTCCACCAGTGTGTCCTCCAGTGTGTCCACCAGTGTGTCCACCAGTGTGTCCAAGAGTGTGTCCACCAGTGTGTCCACCAGTGTGTCCAAGAGTGTGTCCACCAGTGTGTCCTCCAGTGTGTCCAAGAGTGTGTCCACCAGTGTGTCCAAGAGTGTGTCCACCAGTGTGTCCACCAGTGTGTCCACCAGTGTGTCCAAGAGTGTGTCCACCAGTGTGTCCACCAGTGTGTCCACCAGTGTGTCCACCAGTGTGTCCACCAGTGTGTCCAAGAGTGTGTCCACCAGTGTGTCCTCCAGTGTGTCTTATGTATCATTCCCTCCACACGATCACTCGAGCATTAGTTAC
>NW_025571452.1:42500-59098 GCF_020424385.1 Procambarus clarkii | reverse complement strand
AAAAACATTAATTCATGAAAACTTGGCTTATTAGGCAAATCGGGCCATGCATAGTAGGCTGAGAAGTGAGTTCTGGCTACTAGTACGACATATATATATATATATATACATATATATATTATATATATATATATATATATATATTATATATATATATATATGTCGTACCTAGTAGCGAGAACTCAATTCTCAGCCTACTATTCAAGGCCCGATTTGCCTAATAAGCCAAGTTTTCCTGAATTAATATATTTACTATAATTTTTTTCTTATGAAATGATAAAGCTACCCTTTTCACTATGTATGAGGTCAATTTTTTTTTATTGGAGTTAAAAATTAACGTAGATATATGACCGAACCTAACCAACCTACCTAACCTAACCTAACCTATATATATAGGTAAGGTTAGGTTAGGTAGCCAAAAAAAGCTAGGTTAGGTTAGGTTAGGTAGGTTAGGTAGACGAAAAAACATTAATTCATGAAAACTTGGCTTATTAGGCAAATCGGGCCTTGCATAGTAGGCCGAGAAGTGTGTTCTGGCTACTAGGTACGACATATATATATATGCGAACAAGCCTGAATGGTCCCCAGGACATATGCAACTGAAAACTCACACCCCAGAAGTGACTCGAACCCATACTCCCAGAAGCAACGCATCTGGTAGGTACAAGACGCCTTAATCCACTTGACCATCACGACCGGACATAATGAGGTGATAGCCGAGGCTATTTGAACCACCCCACCGCCGGCACTCGGATAGTTATCTTGGGCATAGCATTTTACAAAATCACCTCATTCTTTGGGGCAACACGTGAGGAACACAAATGCGAACAAGCCTGAATGGTCCCCAGGACATATGCAACTGAAAACTCACACCCCAGAAGTGACTCGAACCCATACTCCCAGAAGCAACGCATCTGGTATGTACAAGACGCCTTAATCCACTTGACCATCACGACCGGACATAATGAGGTGATAGCCGAGGCTATTTGAACCACCCCACCGCCGGCACTCGGATAGTTATCTTGGGCATAGCATTTTACCAAATCACCTCATTCTTTGGGGCAACACGTGAGGAACACAAATGCGAACAAGCCTGAATGGTCCCCAGGACATATGCAACTGAAAACTCACACCCCAGAAGTGACTCGAACCCATACTCCCAGAAGCAACGCATCTGGTATGTACAAGACGCCTTAATCCACTTGACCATCACGACCGGACATAATGAGGTGATAGCCGAGGCTATTTGAACCACCCCACCGCCGGCACTCGGATAGTTATCTTGGGCATAGCATTTTACCAAATCACCTCATTCTTTGGGGCAACACGTGAGGAACACAAATGCGAACAAGCCTGAATGGTCCCCAGGACATATGCAACTGAAAACTCACACCCCAGAAGTGACTCGAACCCATACTCCCAGAAGCAACGCATCTGGTATGTACAAGACGCCTTAATCCACTTGACCATCACGACCGGACATAATGAGGTGATAGCCGAGGCTATTTGAACCACCCCACCGCCGGCACTCGGATAGTTATCTTGGGCATAGCATTTTACCAAATCACCTCATTCTTTGGGGCAACACGTGAGGAACACAAATGCGAACAAGCCTGAATGGTCCCCAGGACATATGCAACTGAAAACTCACACCCCAGAAGTGACTCGAACCCATACTCCCAGAAGCAACGCATCTGGTATGTACAAGACGCCTTAATCCACTTGACCATCACGACCGGACATAATGAGGTGATAGCCGAGGCTATTTGAACCACCCCACCGCCGGCACTCGGATAGTTATCTTGGGCATAGCATTTTACCAAATCACCTCATTCTTTGGGGCAACACGTGAGGAACACAAATGCGAACAAGCCTGAATGGTCCCCAGGACATATGCAACTGAAAACTCACACCCCAGAAGTGACTCGAACCCATACTCCCAGAAGCAACGCATCTGGTATGTACAAGACGCCTTAATCCACTTGACCATCACGACCGGACATAATGAGGTGATAGCCGAGGCTATTTGAACCACCCCACCTGGGAGTATGGGTTCGAGTCACTTCTGGGGTGTGAGTTTTCAGTTGCATATGTCCTGGGGACCATTCAGGCTTGTTCGCATTTGTGTTCCTCACGTGTTGCCCCAAAGAATGAGGTGATTTGGTAAAATGCTATGCCCAAGATAACTATCCGAGTGCCGGCGGTGGGGTGGTTCAAATAGCCTCGGCTATCACCTCATTATGTCCGGTCGTGATGGTCAAGTGGATTAAGGCGTCTTGTACATACCAGATGCGTTGCTTCTGGGAGTATGGGTTCGAGTCACTTCTGGGGTGTGAGTTTTCAGTTGCATATGTCCTGGGGACCATTCAGGCTTGTTCGCATTTGTGTTCCTCACGTGTTGCCCCAAAGAATGAGGTGATTTGGTAAAATGCTATGCCCAAGATAACTATCCGAGTGCCGGCGGTGGGGTGGTTCAAATAGCCTCGGCTATCACCTCATTATGTCCGGTCGTGATGGTCAAGTGGATTAAGGCGTCTTGTACATACCAGATGCGTTGCTTCTGGGAGTATGGGTTCGAGTCACTTCTGGGGTGTGAGTTTTCAGTTGCATATGTCCTGGGGACCATTCAGGCTTGTTCGCATTTGTGTTCCTCACGTGTTGCCCCAAAGAATGAGGTGATTTGGTAAAATGCTATGCCCAAGATAACTATCCGAGTGCCGGCGGTGGGGTGGTTCAAATAGCCTCGGCTATCACCTCATTATGTCCGGTCGTGATGGTCAAGTGGATTAAGGCGTCTTGTACATACCAGATGCGTTGCTTCTGGGAGTATGGGTTCGAGTCACTTCTGGGGTGTGAGTTTTCAGTTGCATATGTCCTGGGGACCATTCAGGCTTGTTCGCATTTGTGTTCCTCACGTGTTGCCCCAAAGAATGAGGTGATTTGGTAAAATGCTATGCCCAAGATAACTATCCGAGTGCCGGCGGTGGGGGGTGGTTCAAATAGCCTCGGCTATCACCTCATTATGTCCGGTCGTGATGGTCAAGTGGATTAAGGCGTCTTGTACATACCAGATTGCGTTGCTTCTGGGAGTATGGGTTCGAGTCACTTCTGGGGTGTGAGTTTTCAGTTGCATATGTCCTGGGGACCATTCAGGCTTGTTCGCATTTGTGTTCCTCACGTGTTGCCCCAAAGAATGAGGTGATTTGGTAAAATGCTATGCCCAGAGATAACTATCTGAGTGCCGGCGGTGGGGTGGTTCAAATAGCCTCGGCTATCACCTCATTATGTCCGGTCGTGATGGTCAAGTGGATTAAGGCGTCTTGTACATACCAGATGCGTTGCTTCTGGGAGTATGGGTTCGAGTCACTTCTGGTGTGTGAGTTTTCAGTTATATAGTATATATATATATATATATTTCATCAACACAAGACAGAACACGAAACAATGGATATTGAATAGAAGTGTTTGTAGAAAGCCTATTGGTCCATATTTCTTGATGCTTCTATTGGAGCGGAGTCTTGAGGTGGGTAGAATATAGTTGTGCAATAATGGCTGTTGATTGCTGGTGTAGACTTCTTGATGTGTAGTGCCTCGCAAACGTCAAGCCGCCTGCTATCGCTGTATCTATCGATGATTTCTGTGTTGTTTACTAGGATTTCTCTGGCGATGGTTTGGTTGTGGGAAGAGATTATATGTTCCTTAATGGAGCCCTGTTGCTTATGCATCGTTAAACGCCTAGAAAGAGATGTTGTTGTCTGCCTATATACTGGGTTTTTTGGAGCTTACAGTCCCCAAGAGGGCATTTGAAGGCTAGACGACGTTAGTCTCTTTTAAAGCGTTCTGTTTTTTGTCTGGAGAGTTTCTCATGAGTAGGCTGGCCGTTTTTCTGGTTTTATAGTAAATCGTCAGTTGTATCCTCTGATTTTTGTCTGTAGGGATAACGTTTCTATTAACAATATCTTCAGGACCCTTTCCTCCATTTTATGAGCTGTGGAAAAGAAGTTCCTGTAAATAGTCTAATAGGGGGTATAGGTGTTGTGTTAGTTGTCTCTTCAGAGGTTGCATGGCTTTTCACTTTCCTTCTTATGATGTCTTCGACGAAAACCATTGGAGAAGCCGTTATGACTAGGACCTGCCTTACTCTACAGAGTTCTTCGTCGACTTGCTTCCATTCTGAGCTGTAGCTGAGAGCACGGTCGACAATATGCGTTATATATAGAAGCAATATAGAAGCATCAAGAAATATGGACCAATAGGCTTTCTACAATCACTTTCATCAATACCCATTATTTCGTGTTCTGTCTTGTGTTGATGAATTTAATACCCTATTAATACCACCTCACCCTAGCCACCTCACTCATATGTAGATATAAACAAATCGGAGATGTGTAAGTTCTATTCAGTTGTGTATGTGTAAACTAAAGTCTTTGAAAATGTAATAAGTTTTACGAAACACGCTGAAGTGTCACGTCAGACTAGAAATAAAAATGAATTTTGGAGAATTGATTTTGAATTACCACCAACAGTGAAAGAAATGTACGAAAGATCGAGAAAATTCGTGTTAGAATTATTAATCTTACTTTTTCGGACAAACAAATTTTTATAATAAAATCAATCAATCGAAATAATAAGAATAATTAAATGACACAATGAAAAGTTATGTTAAGGCAAAATAACAAGAAGTGCAATACAAAATTAAATGGGAGGTGCTGGAATATTGGCTTTAAGCTACCACCTCTCTCAGTACACGCTAACGTCTAGCCGGGAGGAGTGGTAACCACGAGAGCACTGAATATTCTGAGGTCTGAGGTCGTGGCGACCCCCAGACATCAAGTAGTATGGGGGGGGGGGCGAGTGCGGTTGCAGCCAGATCGGCGACCAATCAGCGGAGCCGGTAGTAAGACAGGTAGTTTGGCGGTTTGAGTCTGAGCAAGTGTCTCTGGCTGCATACGTTTTGCTCTCTGGCAAACCTTGCTGGTGTTGTTGTCGTTGTTGGGACATTTCTTCCATAGTAGTTATATATATTTGTCGCGACGTATTTGTGGAGGGAAGAGCAGGCTCAATCTCTTGAAGGAGATTATCGTCACAACTCTCCCCCGAAGCCTGCGGTTTCTGGACGAAGTACGTCGTTATGTGGTGGAGTAATGGATGGAGTCGCTTCTAATCATAAACTCTGGAGAGATCATGGGCGAAGATGTTGTCAGACTCTTGGTATAGCGTGTCTCCAGGTTGAATTTCTGCAGTTAGCAAGCCCATAGTAGAAGACGTTGAGATGAGAAGTGGCGTGCTACAGGAGGGTGTAGGGTGGTTGTGGTCCGTATTGATGGTGGACCGAGCACTTTTCAGGTGTGGAGTGAAGTGCTGAAGCTTCAGGATGAGGAAGAATAGCTCCTTGCCAATTGTTCCGTAGTTCCTTGTAGCAGTAGTCGCTGACAGGTGTATTCTTCTCGCCTCGTTGCTGCATCACGACACCACCAACGTCGGTACCACTGGCGTCGACATGGAGGATGAAGGGCTTATCTGACGAGGTGAGAGTGGAATTAGAATAGGGCAAAGGAGCACGATTATTATCCTGAAAGCATTTGGGAAGATCATTAAGGATTTCGGAATTAGAAAGCGCTGACTCCTTGTCAGTGCTTTCGGGAGGAGAAGCTGGGATGGTCTCACTGTGGATGTAGGGTTCTGTGAAGGTGGAATAGTTAGTCAGGACAGTGGGGAGGAGTACCATTATATTGCTTCAGGAGGTTGACGTGGCACAGCTGGGTCTTCCGCCGCCTATCTGGAGTCTCTATTACGTAGTTGTTATTATTCCTGCACTCTTTGACGCAGTAGGGTCCTGAAAACCTGTTTTGTAAAGGTGAACCTGGGATAGGGAAATAGGCAAGGACGAAGTCTCCCGGCTTGAATTTTCTTACTTTGCTGGTCTGGTCGTAATGAGTCTTCATTCTCACCTGGGCTTTCAATAGATTATTATGGGCAAAACGGTGGACTCTCTCTAGAAAGGTGTTGAAGGTTTTGAAGAAACTGGGGCACATTCTGATGCTCACTGAAGGTGGCATCTCTGAGAGAGTCTTTGAAAGCCTTAAGGGGAGTACGGCACTTACGGCCGTAGAGCATCTCATAAGGAGATACTCCTAGGGACTCATTGGGGAGACTTCTGAAAACACACATTATAAGGTCAATCTGCTTATCCCAATCCTTCGAGGTTTCACTACAAAACTTTTTCAAGAGTGCTTTGATGGTCTGATGACTACGTTCAAGAGAAACCCTGTGAAGCAGGATGATAGGGGCTGGACAATACCTGTTTGATGTTGAACTCCTCCAGTGTCCTTTTGAAGAGATCACTGGTGAAGTTGGTACCACAGTCACTTTGAATCTCCCTGGGAAATCCGTATTGAGTGAAGATCTTCAATAGATGTTTTATAACCGTAGCAGCCGTGATGTTCTTCACTGGAACTGCTATGGGAAATCTGGTGGTAGGACACAGGATGGTTAGGATGTAGGCGTTACCTGAATTGGTCCGAGGTAAAGGACCAACACAGTCTATTATGAGTCTGTGGAAAGGTTCCGCAGGCACCTGTATGGGAATCAGTGGCGCTCTGGGAATGGAGATGTTCGGTTTGCCTGCCATCTGACATGTATGACACTGTTTTAAGTACTGTTTGACGTTATTTGCCATACCTGGCCAGTAGTAGTCTTGACGAATTCCATGGTAAGTCTTGTTGAAGCCGTAGTGGGAGAATGCTCCGTGGGCCAGGTGTAGAATAGTGGGCCGCAGGCTGGTAGGAATCACAAGTTGTTCGATGTTGGCCCAATCGTCCTCCTCCTTCAGTTTACTGGGTCTATATCTGCGGTAGAGCAAGTCTTTCTCTAGGAAGAACCCAGGAATACTGTCGGGTTGAGTCTCAGCCTGGAAAAACAATGGTGTTAAAGTAAGATCTTCCCTCTGCAACTTACGGAACTCCAACTTGGTCAGATGCGGGGGTAGTTTCTGAGGGTCTTGAGGGACAGCGGTAGCAGTAGAGTCAGCTGGCTGTGGACGTGCGGCTTGTGCACGGGTGGTCACGAGAACCGGAGGAGAAACTTCATCACTCTCTTGAACCTCTGCTGGAACATACTTAGAATAGGGTTTATGGCACAGAGTTACACACCTGGGGTTTGTCCATGACGATCAGGTTGGTCGGTTGTTGGTCTTCTGCCAAGTCGTTGCCTAGGAGAAGTTGCACTCCAGGCATGGGAAAAAGGCTTTTCCCTGACGGCGACTTGGACTTCCCCGTTCACGTAGGGACAATCCAGGTGGACTCTGGCGAGAGGGTATGGAGTGGTAGCAGTGAGGTCAGTGATGAAGACAGTTTCTCCAGTGTAGACGATGTTGGGCACAGCCGACTTCAAGATGATCGATTGTAGAGCCGCTGTGTCCCTCAAGATCTTCAATTTGAAACGTCCCTCCGGATTTGAACCGTTGGCAGAGACAGTTCCAGTATACAGGTGGTTACTGAAAGAGAAAGATCATTAACATCAACACCAACATTCATCACAGGCTTACCGGACTTAGGAGGAGTTGGTTTGGGTCTCTGTTGGTCAGTGGTTCCCTTGTATTGAGACTTACTACACTTGTCTATGGTATGTCCATAGAGTCTACAATACTTGCAGTACAGTTGTGAACCAGCTTGATCGGGGCTCACCTTCTCGTAACTGTACCACGACTTCTTACTGGAGGATGGTTCGGGTGTCAGCCGGTGGATGAGGCTGTAAGTGTCAGCCGACTTAGCACACTTCAGGTAGTCGGTTTCTTCTTTATCTGCTAAGTAGAGGCGGACAGGAGGTGGCACACGTCTCAAGAATTCTTCAACAAGCATCAGGTTGACGAGTTCTGTAAAAGTAGAGACATGCTGCTTCCAGCCATTTCATGAAATACCTCCGTTTCGTGTTAGCAAACTCGAGGAAGGTAGTGGTACTTGCCTTCAGGTGGTCACGGAATGTCCTTCTATAACTTTCAGTAGAGAGGAGGTAGGCGTCCAACACTGCTTGTTTCAGAGTGTGGTAGTCATTCTCAGACGCCAAAGTACTGAGTGTGACTGCAGCTCTACCTGTAAGATGGACTCTGAGAAGTGTGGCCCATTGGTCGACAGGCCAACTGAGTTGATTAGCAAGGGTTTCAAAGGTGGTGAAAAACACATCAACTTCTGCTTCTACAAAGGATGGCATTAACTTACTTGCATGTGATATATTAAAACTGACGGGAAGATTGGCAGTAGCTTGCTGGCGTTGAGCGAGGTGGGAAGTTTCCAAGGCGATTTCACGTTGACGACACTCTAGAGCCAGAGTTGCTTGTTGCTTGTCATGTTCGCGTTGCATCTCCAACTCGCGTCGTTTGGTTTCAAGCTGTACTCGTTCCCGCTCCTGGAGTAGTGCAACCTCACGTTCCTGGAGGGCAAGTCCACGTTCGTGTTCTTCTCTCCTCAAGGCAGCTTCGCGTTCTTGTTCGTCCCTCCGTATGGCAGCCGTTCGTTCTTCAATCTTTGCCAGTTCTAGTTTGAGTTTCAGCGTTGCCAAGTCAGGTTTATCTGCAATATAGTAAGTTTCATGAGTTTCAGAGTCTATCTTACCTTGCTCTAAATAGTAGTCCAGCAACAGGTTGTGTAGGTCATTTTTGTTGGCTTGGTAGGGAACTTCTAGTTGATACTCATGTGCAAGAGTTTGTAATTCAGTCCTCTTGGCACGACTTAAAGTCCCTATTTCACCTGCTGGATTTGTACGGAAAGCTTGGAAACGAAACATGGTGAAATTAGCAAATAAAGGTACACGAATATTCAATAGTGAATGTAAGAAACAGGACAACGTGGCAACTGGTACCTATCCTGTGAGATCTTTAACAATTAAAGTTAAGTAAAAGATTTAAATGATTAAATTAAATCAAGGGCGCAGGAAATCTTGTACCCGGTACTCATGTAAGAGGATAAGGGCAAGAAAATCCTACTAACAAATGAAACAGAGTTTCGAAAACAAATGAAACAGTTAAATGCTTCAAAAGTAAAATTGGTAGTCCAGGATGTAGGCATACCTTGCCACGTCTCTATAGGACATAAAGCAAGTTTTTCCCACTGAATTTAGTATGATACTTACAGAATTAGCGAACTTTTGTGCTCTGAAAAAATAAGCTAATTCCCTACCGTTGTATGTATCATCATCTCTGACTGACGTGTAGGGGTGCGAGGTGTCAACTGGTGACGAGAACTGCTGCTGAGGTCCCAATTCAGCAACTAAAGTTCGAGCTAGAGGAACTATGGCCCTCTTTGTCCTCCTACAGTCAGATTGCAGAAGATTGGGTACTCTTGACCCGGGGCAGACCACAGTACCAGGGTACCAATATGATGATCTGTCAAAATGAGAAATATTCAAGGGACATAGATGGTAAACACGAGTAATAACACGGAGGGAGAGATGACCAATTAAGAGTATGACTGAGGCCTACAGTCACCACGTAATCCAAAGTTGTCTCACCTTCACCATATGTTACTCTCGTAATGCACAATACACCGCACCTTATAAAAAATGAAATTGAATATGAAAAATAGTAAAGCTACGTTAACAAAGTTAAATACGCTTACCATAAATTACCACTTGGCACCAGTACCTGAGTGAAGCTCCTAGGACAGGCCCCCATATATTGTGACGGTAACGCGTTGGTGTTCGGCTGTTTAAGGCTAGGGGTATGGCCTCGTCACATAGTTATAAAAAAAAAAGAAAAAACTGGAACTTCGTCTGTGGTAAGGTAAGGAGAAGACACACAAAACACAAGTAAACTTTAACAATGAAATTTTAATGACGTTAAATAAATCAAAACATGAAAATAATGCACAAACAAATTCTTATAATAAAATCAATGAATCAAAATAATAAGAATTCTTAAATGACACAATGAAAGTTACGTTAAGGCAAAATAATAAGAAGTGCAATACAACAGTAAGTGGGAGGTGCTGGAATATTGGCTTAAAGCCACCACCTCTCTCAGTACACTCTAGAGTCTAGCTGGGAGGTGTGCTGGCTACGAAAGCACGGAACATTCTGAGGACTGATGTTGGGGCGACCCCAGACATCGGGTAGTATTGGGGGGGGGGCGAGTGCAGGTGCAGCCAGACCGGCGACCAATCAGCGGAGCCGTAGCGATCACGGGTAGTTTGGTGGTTGGAGTTCGAACAGGTGGCTGGTTGCATACGTTTCTGCTCACCCTGGCAAGCCTTGCTGGTGGTGGTGTTGTTGGCGTTGTTGGACATTTCTTCCATAGTCTTTTTATATAATTGTGAAGACGTAATTTTGGAGGGAAGAGCAGGCTCAATCTCTTGAAGGAGATTATCGTCACAATATATATATATATCTATATATATTATGTCGTACCTAGTAGCCAGAACGCACTTCTCAGCCTACTATGCAAGGCCCGATTTGCATAATAAGCCAAGTTTTCCTGAATTATATATATATATATATATATATATATATATATATTGTCACGTGGGGGTGGGCGGTCCGGGGCTCTGCTAACACTCGGCTGCTAGGGGCTCAAAGGGCCCAAATACTCAGCCCCTCCGACTCCCTGGATTCACCGGAGTCTCCTTGGTCACACAAGATAGGACCAACAATGCCCACCTCCGCAGGTCTTTGCTTCCACCACAAAGGGGTGCCACTGATTCACCCTGGAAGCCCTTCAGTCAACCACGGGGAAACTGCTGTTAACAGTTCCGGCCTAGACCCGTGGGGGAGTGAAGGAAGACTCAGGCTTACCTATAACCATAACCTCCCTGAGTCTTGCCTGCCAGACAAAAAAAGGTTGCAGGAACTCCTTTCCCGCCTGTCTTCTCTATCTTCCTCTTAGCAAGGTCGCCAGCTGGGTTATTATATCTGCACCCCAGCAATGCAGTTCAGTGGGTGTATCATATATCGTTTGTAGCCAGAAATGTATGCTCATAGAGAAATATCACAAATGGAGGCACACTCAAACACAGTAATAAAATGTGTGGATTTACTGACGCAAATTACATGAACACACACACACAATCACAAGTAATACATGAATATGGAATATGGATGATGAGTCTGGAGATCGTCAGCCTCTTCTTCCACGACCTCCAACTCTCCTTCAACTGGGCAGGAAGACAGGAGTCTCACACTCTCACAGGAGGGCCTCTTCACCACGTCGGCACCTCTTCTTCACTGTCCTGCCATCCATACACACTGTCCTCTCTGACAGTCCTGGACACAAGCTGCCTTGCAGCCTACTCTACTATTAAAGTAATAAAGTCTTGCTGCCACATACACAAGTAAATATTGTGGCCTAACTAGCCTACTCATACAAGGGGTAATGGGAGGGAAAAATGATCTACCTTACACTCCTGGCTCACGACGCCTGTCCCTCGATGGTGTGAGGTTCCCACGCTTCCTTGGGTCGATCCTCGACGATCCAGGGCGTTCCACAGGTCCTCAGGTGTCGTGAAGCCTTCGCGTCGTCGCCGTTCCAATCCCTGAGATTCAGCTGCCCCAATCCTGGTTCATCGATGGGCGCTGAGCTAATCACTATCTTTCCCCCACACTCGCCTCTCCCACAGGGCGTCGCTCCTTGTCCTAGGCACGGTGTCGTCCTTCCAAGATTCTCGGTGGATGTGACCCCAGTCACAGCTAGCTTGCTCGCCCACCTTCCAGACCTCAACGTCCAGCCAGCGGCGCCGCCCAGCGTCGTCGCCGACTATTTTCCAAGTTTGGGCACTTCTCTGCTCACTGAACTTGGTTCCTCTTTGGCTTCCCAGAAGCGCAGGGTCTCCAATAACTATGTTGGCGGCGATGGTCAGCTCAATCCACTGGACAAGGCTTGCAGAGCCTCCAATTCTTGAGAGCAGACCGAGGCGCGTCCTGTCGCTTCCACGGTCAGTACAACTCTGACGTTGGCGCCGCCCGGGGCACTCGGTGACGTCATGGCGGGCCCTGATTTGTCGCCCGCGACCTACGTCGGCCAATCCGCGATCGGCTGGTGTCCCTTCCAAAAGGTCACATCTGCCGTAGGGGATACTGTTTCATTTTATAACAGGGCGCCAACTTTCCTTTATTTACAACTTATAAAATAACTCCCTTCCCTTAACTGGCAGCCGGTCTGGTCGCCACATATATCATTAGACTCCCTGAACCTCAGAGAATCAGTAGGGAGAGCTGATATGACTCTTTAAGCCGGCAAACGAAAGAAATAGGAGAGGGCACCGTAACATACCCCTCCCCTTAAAATAAGAGTCATATCGGAAGAGCAGCACTCAAGAGGGCAATCTATACTCTTGCTCCCTCCGTTCCTGAAGTGTCACTCCTCCAGTTGGTGACGTGGCTCGTACCACCTTGCCAGTCACTTGCCTCATTGTATCTCCACCTCGCATAGTACCGGGTGTGATGGGTGTTCCCTGAACACCTACAAGAAATCCTCTCTCCGTGGCTACGAGTGTACTCCCACGGCTCGTTACCACTGTAAGATTCAGTGCATGCAGCGCCTCCACCGCGTCGTGCACTCCGAGATAGTCTTGCATTTCCATTGCGTCCTACAGGTACTCCATGTTTCCTCCCATGATCTCCTCTTCGCCAATCTTCTCTCTTCTCGGTTCCTCTTCTCCCGTAGGTGCGTTGTCTCCTCACAGTGGCACTTGTAACCTGTACTCCATCCAGCAGCTCCCTCTCTTCCACACTAGGCTTTTGCGATGGCCCAATGCCCCTCTGGTTAGGCTGGCGCCTACCCTGGGTGTACCTATTCCCTGCTTTCTTCGTATTGCCTTTCCTATACCACTCGCTCCTTCGTTCCCGACGAACATCTTCACTCCTCCATGAGATTTTCTTCCCTGCAGACGTCTTCTTCGGTTCGTGGTTGGGCTCTTCCACCTCCCTGTGGCTCACCTCACTACGGTGGTTCGTCTTGCACCTACCACTATTCATCTGGCCGGCATAGGGTGCCTTGCGTCGTGGCTCCTCCACTCTGCCCCTCACTGCCGTTCGCTCATCCACTGAGCTTACTTTATTCACGTTTCTGTATGGAGGGAGTGCGGTCTGCAGCCTCTTCACCGCCCCAGGCGTTTGTACAGCTGCTCCTCGCCACTCCTCCACACGCATCATCAGGCTTAGTCGGAGGTCCCCGTCGGGGTTTTCCACAACCTCCGACGACCTCTCTGCACTCTCGCCCTCGTTGTCGTCGTCTCTGGCGACGTTTTCCCTGGCGAAGTCGGCTTCCTCACGACCATCTGGAACGACCGATACCTCACCTGGCAGGGTTGTACCGCTGCTTGCAACATAGGCACTCCTGGCCCAATCGGGTTGTATCCTGCCTCCTCCGAGGTCATTACCCAGCACCATCTGTACATGCTCTAGGGGTAACTTAGGGGCTACAGCTACTATAGCTCTCTCGACTCCGTAGTCGGCAATCAGCTGTACTTCGTGAAGTGGCAACCTGTATTCCTCCCCCACACTGCGTATCCTCACCACTCCCACAGGTGAATCATTAAATTCCTTGGGGAGAATACTCCTGGTCACCATACTTATGTCAGCACCCGTATCTCGAAGCACGGCAACCTCCACTGGGTCTGACTTTCCAAACTTCACGTTGGCCCCGAAAACGAAGGGATGTTCACCCAACTTCATTTCCCAACCATTCACGTTGGGTCCACTATAATATGGGGTGTGAACAAACACTCTCTCCTCTTCCAACATTAATCCTACATTCCTTTGGTGCTCCTCACACTCGCGGGCATAATGTCCTCTCACGCCACAGTTGTAGCATCGGCTGCCTCCCCTGGGCGGCCACTCGCTAGTCACTCTGGCGGTACCACTTGCAGACGTCCCCTGGGTCCTCCTTGGACTCCCTGTCGTCGTGTCCGGGACTGCAGCATTTGCTCCCGAGTTAGGTCCACTGCTCACAGCTTGGGGCTTCCTCCCCGCGTCTCTTGAGCTCTTGAACCACGTTACTTCATCGGGCACACTACTCTTGGGAGAGTCCCCACTCGTCCTCGCTCCTCCTGAACTCCTAAAGTTCCCTCCCGACCTGGGGTAAGGCGAGTGTCTGGCCGGCCCCTCCCTCCTGATATGTAGTGCCTGCTCCAGCATGTCGGCTCGGTCCGCTGCAGCCTTCAGGTCCTTAATACCTGCTTCTCTCACCCTTACTCGCAACTCAGGATGGAGCACCGACATGAACTTCTCCATCACTATCAGTCGTTTGATATCATCCACCGACTCCGCTTCCTCCGCCTTCAACCATCGTAGGAATTTCCGTTCCATATTCCTGGCGGTCTCGGCGTAAGTCTTTCCCGACGCTCTTGTACACTCTCTGAACCGCTTCCGGTACATCTCCGGAGTCAGCCGGAATGAGTGGAGAACCGCATTCTTAATCGCGTCATAACTAGTACACTCCTCTAGGTCCAGCATGTTATAGGCTTCCCGGGCCTCACCAGTCAACCTGCCCTGGACCAGAGCAGCCCAATCATCTTCCGGCCACTCCTTCAGAGTCGCTATCCGTTCAAAGTGTTCGAAGAACGCCTCAGCTTCTTGTGGTTCGAACGTAGGTAAGTCACGTTCCCTTACCTTGAGGTCATCCCGCCGTGCAGGTAGTGAGGGCAGACCACGTTCAACGCGACGCAATTCGACTTCTTTCTTTGCCCTTATCTCCTCCAGTCGCAGTTGTCTCTCTCCTTCTTCCCGCTGCAGCCGAGCTTCTCGCTCCTCTCGCTGCAGCTCAGCCGCACGTTCCTCTCGCTGCAGCTCAGCCGCACGTTCCTCTCGCTGCAGCTCAGCCGCACGTTCCTCTCGCTGCAGCTGCAGCCGTGCTTCTCTCTCCTCTCGTCGCAGCTGGGCTTCCAGTTGCATCTTCATTATTTCCAGTTGCAGGCTCCTCTTACTACAGCTGGACCTTCCACTGCTCCCATGTTCACTGTGAATTCTCTCCACACTGGTAGGCGCTTGGGGAGGCCCTAGTCGGGACGGTTCACCTTGCGACGGCTCTCCTCGGGACGGCTCCTCTTGAGATGGCTCCTCTCCCGTCGCTTCCTCTCGAGCTGTGAGCTGTGCCATGATCTCTATCCTTCGCTCTGCTACCTTAGTCGTCCTCAACCTGATCCCAAAGTGGTTTGCCACTTGTTGGAGCTGGGCCTTGGTACACTCCTCCAAAATTCTCTCGTCCCTTGTGTCAATAAATTTCTTTACTTTGTCTTCCTCCATCTCTATATCATCAAGCATACACGACGGCACAGACAAGTTAGTAGGCACTAATTTCACCGTTTCAGTCCCTTAGCCGGTTGAGTAACAGTACCACCGAATTCACTGGCCACACTGTATTAGTACCCTGGCAACACTTGTCTTGAAATTTGGTCCACACTGTAGCTTGATCCACGCTTCCTGGCGAGGTTCCCAGTTCTTGGCTACCGGGGTTCGAATCCTGGCGAGGTCGCCAGTTCTCTTGTCACGTGGGGGTGGGCGGTCCGGGGCTCTGCTAACACTCGGCTGCTAGGGGCTCAAAGGGCCCAAATACTCAGCCCCTCCGACTCCCTGGATTCACCGGAGTCTCCTTGGTCACACAAGATAGGACCAACAATGCCCACCTCCGCAGGTCTTTGCTTCCACCACAAAGGGGTGCCACTGATTCACCCTGGAAGCCCTTCAGTCAACCACGGGGAAACTGCTGTTAACAGTTCCGGCCTAGACCCGTGGGGGAGTGAAGGAAGACTCAGGCTTACCTATAACCATAACCTCCCTGAGTCTTGCCTGCCAGACAAAAAAAGGTTGCAGGAACTCCTTTCCCGCCTGTCTTCTCTATCTTCCTCTTAGCAAGGTCGCCAGCTGGGTTATTATATCTGCACCCCAGCAATGCAGTTCAGTGGGTGTATCATATATCGTTTGTAGCCAGAAATGTATGCTCATAGAGAAATATCACAAATGGAGGCACACTCAAACACAGTAATAAAATGTGTGGATTTACTGACGCAAATTACATGAACACACACACACAATCACAAGTAATACATGAATATGGAATATGGATGATGAGTCTGGAGATCGTCAGCCTCTTCTTCCACGACCTCCAACTCTCCTTCAACTGGGCAGGAAGACAGGAGTCTCACACTCTCACAGGAGGGCCTCTTCACCACGTCGGCACCTCTTCTTCACTGTCCTGCCATCCATACACACTGTCCTCTCTGACAGTCCTGGACACAAGCTGCCTTGCAGCCTACTCTACTATTAAAGTAATAAAGTCTTGCTGCCACATACACAAGTAAATATTGTGGCCTAACTAGCCTACTCATACAAGGGGTAATGGGAGGGAAAAATGATCTACCTTACACTCCTGGCTCACGACGCCTGTCCCTCGATGGTGTGAGGTTCCCACGCTTCCTTGGGTCGATCCTCGACGATCCAGGGCGTTCCACAGGTCCTCAGGTGTCGTGAAGCCTTCGCGTCGTCGCCGTTCCAATCCCTGAGATTCAGCTGCCCCAATCCTGGTTCATCGATGGGCGCTGAGCTAATCACTATCTTTCCCCCACACTCGCCTCTCCCACAGGGCGTCGCTCCTTGTCCTAGGCACGGTGTCGTCC
>NW_025571452.1:0-40000 GCF_020424385.1 Procambarus clarkii | reverse complement strand
AACTGGTGTACAGGGCACCTTATGCACTCGACCATCACGACCTGACAAAAGATGATGGTAGTCGAGGCTATTTCTCCATCAGACCGCCGACACTCTGATGGTAATCTTGGGCATAGTATTTTATCAAATCACCTCATTCTTTGGGGCACACGGGAGAAACACAAATGATAACAAGCCCAAATGGTCCCTAGGCATATATGCAACTGAAAACTCACACCCAAAAAGTGACTGGAACCCATACTGCCAGTAGCACTATGCAACTAGTGTACAGGGCACCTTATCCACTCGACCATCAGGATTGGACAAAAGCTGGTTGTAGCCGAGGCTATTTCCCCATCAGCCCGCCGGCACTCTGATGGTAATCTTGGCCATAGTATTTTATCAAATCACCTCATTTTTTGGGGCACATGTGAGGAACACAAATGTGAACAAGCCTGAATGGTCCCCAGGCATATATGCGACTGGAAATTCCCACCCCAGAAGTGACTTGAACCCATACTGCCGGGAGCACTATGCAACTGGTGTAAAGGGCACCTTATCCACTCGACCATCACAACTGGGCAAAAGCTGATGGTAACCAAGGCTATTTCTCAATCAGCCCGCCAGCACTCTGATGGTAATCTTTGGCATATTATTAAATCAATTCACATCATTCCTTGGGGCACATCAGAGGAACACAAATGCGAACAAGCCAGAATGGTCTGCAGGCATATATGCAACTGAAAACTCACACCCCATTAGTGACTCGAACCCATACTGCCAGGAGCACTATGCAACTGGTGTATAGGGCACCTAATCCACTCGACCGTCACAACTGGACAAAAGCTGGTTGTAGAAGAGGCTAATTCCCCATCAGCCTGCCGGCACTCGGATGGTAATCTTGGGAATAGTAGGTTATCAAATCACCTCATTCTTTGGGGCTCATGTGAGACAAACCAACACGAACAAGCCTGAATGGTCCCCAGCCATATATGTAACTGAAAACTCAAACGCCATAGTGACTCGAACCCATACTGCCAGTAGCACTATGCAACTAGTGTACAGGGCACCTTATGCACTCGACCATCAGGATTGGACAAAAGCTGGTTGAGGCCGAAGCTAGTTCCCCATCAGCCCGCCGGCACTCTGATGGTAATCTTGGCCATAGTATTTTATCCAATCACCTAATTCTTTGGGGCACACGTGAGAAACACAAATATGAACAAGCCTGAATGGCCCCAAGGCATATATGTAACTGAACACTCACATCCCAGAAGTGACTCGAACCCATACTGCCTGGAGCACTATGCAACTGGTGTAAAGGGCACCTTATCCACTCGACCATCACGACCGTACAAAAGCTGATGGTAGCTGAAGCTCTTTCCCCATCAGACCGCAGACACTCTGATGGTAATCTTGGGCATAATATTTTATCAAATCACCTCATTCTTTGGGGCACACGTGAGGAACACAAATAATAACAAGCCAGAATGGTCCCCAGGCATATATGCAACTGAAAACTCACATTCCAGACGTGAATCGAACCCATACTGCCAGGAGCGCTATGCAACTGGTTTACAGGGCACCATAACCACTCGACCATCACGACTGGACAAAAGCTGATCGTAGCCGAGGGTATTTCCCCATCAGCCCGCTGGCACTCTGATGGTAATTTTGGGCATAGTATTTTATCCAATCACCTTATTCTCTGAGGCACACGTGAGAAACACAAATACGAACAAGACTGAATGGCCCTCAGGCATATATGCAACTGAAAACTCACCCCCCATAAGTGACTCGAACCCATACTGCCAGGAGCACTATGCAACTAGTGTACAGGGCACCTTATCCACTCGACCATCAGGACTGGACAAAAGCGGGTTGTAGCCGAAGCTATTTCTCCATCAGCCCGCCGGCACTCTGATAGTAATCTTGGGCATAGTATTTTATCAAATCACCTCATTCATCGAGGCACACGTGAGGAACACAAATGCGAACAAGCTTTAATGGTCACCAGGCATATATGCGGCTGAAAACTCCCACCTCAAAAGTGACTCGAACCCATACTGACAGGAACACTATGCAACTGGTGTACAGGGCACCTTATCCACTCGACCATCATGACTGGATAAAAGCTGGTTGTAGCCCAGGCAATTTCCACATCAGCCTGCCGGCATTTGGATGGTAATCTTGGGAATAGTATTTTATCAAATCACCTAATTCTTTGGGGGACACATGGTAAACACAAATGAGAACAAGCCTGAATGGTCCCCAGGCATATATGCAACTGAAAAGTTACATCCGAGATGTAACTCGAACACATACTGCCAGGAGCGCTATGCAATTGGAGTACTGGGCACCATATTCACTCGACCATCGCGACCGGACAAAAGCTGATGGTAGCCAAAGCTATTTTCCGATCTGCCCGCCGGCACTCTGATGGTAATCTTGGGCATAGTATTTTATGAAATCACCTCATTCTTTGGGACACATGTGAGGAACACAAATGCAAACAAGCCTGAATGGTCCCCAGGCATATATGCAACTGAAAACTCACACCCCATAAGTTACTTGAACCAATACTGCCAGCAGCAGTATGCAACTGGGGTATAGTGCACCTTATCCACTCGACCATAATGACTGGATAACAGCTGGTTGTAGGCTAGGGTATTTCCCCTTCAGCCCGCTGGCACTCTGATGGTAATCTTGGCAATAGTTTTTTATCAAATCACGTCATTCTTTGGGGCACACGTGAGGAACACAAATGCTAACAAGTCTGGTTCCCAGGCATATATGTAACTGAAAACTCGCACCCAAAAGTGATTCAAGCCCATTCTGCCTGGAGCACTATGCAACTGATGTACAGGGCACCTTATCCACTTAACCATCACAACTGGACATAAGCTGATGGAAGCAGAGGCTATTTCCCTGTCATCCTGCTAGAACTCCGATGGTAATCTTGGGCATAGTATTGTATCAAATCACCTCATTCTTTGGGGCACAAATGAGGATCACAAATGCAAACAAACCTGAATAGTCCCCAGGCATATATGCAACTGAAAACTCACACCTTAGAAGTGACTCGAACCCCTTACTGTCAGGAGCACTATGCAACTGGAGTACAGTGCACCTTATCCACTCGACCATCACGACTGGACAAAAGCTGATGGTAGCCGAGGCTATTTCCCCATCAGCCCGTATGTACTCTGATGGTAATCTTGGCCATAGTATTTTATGAAATCAGCTCATTCTTTGAGGCACATGTGAGGAACACAAATGCGAACGAACCTGAATGGTCCCCAGGCATATTTCCAACAGAAAACTCTTCCCACAGAAGCAACTTGAACCCATACTGCCAGGAGCAGTACGAAACTGGTGTACAGGGCACCTTATCCACTTGACCATCATGACCGAACAAAAGCTGATGGTTGCCGAGGCTATTTCACCATCAGCTCTCCGACACTGATGGTAATCTCGGCCATAGTATTTTTATCAAATCTCCTCATTCTTTGGGGCACAAGTGAGGAACACAAAAGCTAACAAGCCTTAATGGTCCCTAGGCATATATGCAACTGAAAACTCACACCCCAGAAGTGACTCGAACCCATACACAGTAGTCGCTTCTGTATATATTTATTGACCGAGACAGCAATGTATATATCTGCCTAGCCGAGGTCCTACTCTGCCAGGAGCCCTATGCAACTGGTGTTTTGGGAACCTTATCCACTCGATCATTTTGACCGCACAAAAGCTGATGGTAGCCGAGGCTATTTCCCCATCAGCCCGCCGACACTGATGTTAATCTTGGGCATAGTATTTTATGAAATCACCTCATTCTTTGGGGCACATGTGAGGAACACAAATGCAAAGAATCCAGAATGGTCCCCAAGCATATATGCAACTGAAAACTCACACCCCATAAGTTACTTGAACCCATGCTGCCAGCAGCAGTATGCATCTGGGGTACAGGGAACCCTATCCACTCGACCATAATGACCGGACAAAAGTTGATGGTAGCCGAGGCTATTTCCCCATCAGCCCTCTGGCACTCTGATGGTAATCTTGGCCATACTATTTTATCAAATCACCTCATTCTTTGGAGCACACTTGAGGAACACAAACGCGAACAATCTTTAATGGTCCCCAGGCATATATGCGACTGAAAACTCCCACCCCAAATGTGACTCGAACCCATACTGCCTGGAACACTATGCAACTGGTGTACAGGGCACCTTATCCACTCGACCATCTTGACTGGATAAAAGCTGGTTGTAGGCTAGGCTATTTCCCCATAAGCCCGCCAGCACTCTAATGGTAATCGTGGGCATAGTATTTTATCAAATCACCTCATTCTTTGCGGCACACGTTAGGAACTCAAATACAAACGAGCCTGAATGGTCGCCAGGTATACATGCAACTGAAAACTCACACCCAAGAAGTGACACGAACCCATACTGCCTGGAGCACAATGCAATTGGTGAACAGGCCACCTTATCAACTCGATCATCAAGACCGGATCAAACTGATAGTAGCCAAAGCTATTTCCCCATTTGGCCGCCGGCACTCTGATTGTAATCTTGGGCATAGTATTTTATCAAATCACCTCATTCTTTGGGGAACACGTGAGGAACACAAATGTGAACAAGCCTGAATGATTCCCTGGCATATATGCAACTGAAAACTCTCAACCCAGAAGTGACTCGAACCCATACTGCTAGGAGCACTATGCAACTGGTATTCAGGGCACCTTATTCACTCGACCATCACGACTGGACATAAGCTGATGGTAGCTGAGGCTATTTCCCCATCAGCCCGCCAGCACTCTGATGGAAATCTTGGGCATAGTATTTTATCAAATCATTTCATTCTTTGGGGCACACGTGAGGAACACAAATGTGAATAAGCCAGAGTTTTCCACAGGCATATATGCAACTGGAAACTCACACCCTAGAAGTGACTCGAACCCTTACTGCTAGGAGCACAATGCAACTGGTCTACAGGGAACCTTATCCACTCGCCCATCCCGACCAGACAAAAGTTGATGGTAGCCAAGGCTATTTCCCCATCTGCCCGCCGGCACTTTGATGGTAATCTTGGGCATAGTATTTTTTCAAATCACCTCATTCTCTGGGGCACACATGACGAACACAAATGCGAACGAGCCTGAATGGTCCCCAGGCATATATGCAACTGATAACTCACACCCCGTAAGTGACTCGAACCCATACTGCCAGGAGTACTATGCAACTGGAGTACAGGGCACCTTATCCACTCGACCATCACGACCGGACAAAAATGGATGGTAGCTGATGCTATTTCCCCATCAGCCCGATGGCACTCTGATGATAATCTTTGGTATAGTATTTGATCAAATCATCGAATTCTTTGGGGCACACGTGAGAAACACAAATGCGAACAAGCCTGAATGGTCCCCAGGCATATATGCAACTGAAAACTCACACCCCAGAAGTGAATCGAACCCAGACTGCTAGGAGCACTATGCAACTGAGGTAGGCTACCTCCCAGGTAGGCTGCCTGGGAGGAGGCAGCACTCAGGAGCCTGTTGCACCAGTACAAATCGCAACAGATTACATTGCAACAGACGACCTGCTAGAGGCAATTAAAGCAACGTCAACCAGGACACTCACCCACATCCCAAAGGCCTCTCGCCCTTTTGCTGCAGGGAAATACACGGACCTCATCGCAAAAGTCAACAGAGGGTCAAATAACCTTGTTGCACCTGATACCATCAAAGCCTGGCACAATCTGTTACTTTTTGGCAATGCATGCTTAGGTGTACCAGACAGAGGAGGCAAGACACTGGCCTCATCCGTCAATAAAGCAATTAGGGATTTTCCTAGGGCTGACAACCTAGTCCGCCTCCCCAAACACACCAAACACCGCCGAGGCAGACCAAGTACGACAATCAGCGACAACAGAAAATTAGGTACCCAAGTCAGCAAGAAAATTGAAGAGGGCAATACAGTCGGGGCACTCAGGTTAATCACAAGTGAGGACAAAATTTTGCCCAGGGATGAAACCACAGCCCAAGCACTGAGAGAAAAACACCCCGTCAGGGCCGTAGGTGGACCTCCCCCACAGGTCAGGCTCGCCCCTAATCAGGAACCTCTCGTCCTCCGGGAGTCAGAGGTTTATAAAGCTATCGTTTCATTTCCCCCGGGCTCCTCAGGAGGCTACACAGGGGTAAGACCTCAACATGTGAAGGAAATGGTGAACCCTGTTCTTGGCCCAGCTGCAGAAGCGCTCCTGACAGAAATCACAACGTTTGTCAACAACTGCCTCGCCGGGTTAATCCCTGATGAAATCAAACCATTCTTCTTTGGTGCATCCCTATGTGCCCTCAAAAAGAAGGGGGGAGGAATCAGACCCATTGCCGTTGGTAATACCCTTCGCCGCCTAGTTGCAAGGGCTGCTGTCAGAAGTATCCGAACGGAAGCAGCCACCATGCTGCAACCCAACCAGCTGGGGTTTGGAGTCCCCCAAGGCTGTGAAGCAGCGGCTCATGCTGCACGAGCCTACATTAGCTCTCTTACTGAAGACCAGGCAGTAGTAAAATTAGATTTTAAAAACGCTTTCAACTCGGTCAAAAGGGAAGCAATCCTCACTGCAGTCCAGGAACATTGCCCAAGCATTCTCCCGTTTGTGTCAGCAGGCTACAGCAAAGACTCAACCCTCCTGTTTGGCAAACATGAAGTCACCTCAGCAGAGGGAATTCAACAGGGTGACCCACTTGCACCGTTCCTCTTTTGCATAGCGGTTCGAGAAATTACAACCAGACTGTCCAGCGAGCTCAACATCTGGTTCCTGGATGATGGCACTCTGGCAGGCACACAAGATTCCCTGCTAGAAGACTTACAGCTGGTGAAGACACGGGGGGAGTCCATGGGTCTCGTTCTTAGCCCCTCCAAGTGCGAAATTATTGCATCTAGTGAAGTAATCATTAGAGCAGTGAAATCAGTTCTACCAGAAGCCTCAGTCGTTAAACCTACCGACAGCACACACACTCGGAGCACCTCTGGGCCACAATGCCATTGCTGCAGTCCTTGACGAAAAGTTTAGAGACCTAAAGAGGATGGAAGAGAGAATTGGGGACTTGGACTCCCACGATGCCCTCTACCTTCTCACAAAGTGCCTTACCTTGCCCAGGCTAACATACTTCTTAAGGTGTGCACCAACTTTTGGCAACCCACTTCTAAATCAATATGATGAGCTCCTCAGGTCAATATTCAGGAAGGCGCTCAACCTAGATTTAGATGACAGTCAGTGGGACCAAGCTACACTACCAGTGAGATTTGGAGGGATAGGCATACGAAAGGCAACTGAGGTAGCACTTCCAGCATTCTTATCCTCATGTACAGCAGCCAACGAATTGGTAGGGCAGATCCTACCAGAGCGTATGAGAGAGACAGCGGGAACTCATGATCAAACGTTCATCGAAGCAGCCAGACAATGGGACACCATTGCACACCCTCAACCCCGACCACAAGTCCCAAAAGACCACAAGCAGGCCCACTGGGATAGCCCCATAATGGAAAAGACTGTCACAGCAATGATTGACAACGCTGATGCTGAAAACAAAGCCCGCCTCCTAGCGGTAACAGCACCCCGCCGCCGGGGATTTTTTATTTGCTGGGCCCAATGCAGCCCTGGGAACTCGCCTCAGTCATGACGCTCTCCGCATTGGAGTTGCCCTTCGCCTTGCCGCCCCCATCCTCACCGAACATAGGTGCATCTGCGGAACTGCGATGGCAGACCAATATGGTCGTCATGGTCTGGTATGTCGTAAATCACAGGGTAAAATTGCAAGACATGAAGAAGTCAACGACATCATCAAGAGGAGCCTCGCCACAGCCCGCTGCCCGGCACAAAGAGAACCACACTTATCCAGACCTAATTAACGACCCTCAGAAGCGCCCTGATGGGGTCACCTTGCTACCTTGGAAGGATGGTAAGCAAGTGGTATGGGACTACACGTGCGCTGCCACACTGGCCAGTACCTACCTCCACTACAGCACACGTGAAAGCGGTGGTGCTGCTTCTTTCAGGGAATCGCAGAAAATTATTAAATACAGAGGTCTAGCACACTGCTACAGCTTTGTTCCGATCGGCTCGGAGACCCTCGGTTCGTGGGGAAAATGTGCATTGAAGTTCCTGAAGGAATTGGGGGACAAATTGATCAGCGCTACAAAAGACCAGAGAGCAAAAAGTTTCTTGTTCCAGCGCCTCAGTGTTGCGATTCAGAGGGGAAATGCCTGTTGCGTCTTGGGCACTAGTCCAACTTCAGAGGAATTCGAAGAAGTGTTTGACTTGCAACAATGATCGAACCCGTCTGTGACATTCATCAATGTTTCCCATTGTTGTGTTCTTCAAGAGATCCATAACCTTTAAGCACCTTTTTGCATTATTATTTTTGTATCAACCCATGTATATCTTGTAACCATCAAATGCATAATAAAGCACAAAAAATATTCAAGGAAGGGGGTGGTAGGAGAAAAGCACACAGAAACTGTATTGGAGGGGATCTAAACATTCCCTCTAATGCGTTATGCGTGGTTTCCTCCGAGGCTATGGGTCCCCCTTCTTCCAGCTAGAGGTGGTACTCCTTTCCTATTTTTTTCAAAATAAAAAAAAAAAAAAAATATATATATATATATATATATATATATATATATATATATATATATATATATATATATATATATATATATATATATATATATATATATATATATATATTGGTAGCAGTCTTTCCTGTAAACATATGTTGTTGAATATGACCGAAAAGGTGAGATTAATAATTCCAGGTTTGTTATTGATTTGATCCAGGAGAGAGGTAAGGCATTTTGTGGTTCCAACACCTTTTCTGTAAGCAAACATATTTTGGTGTAGTGGATTGGCTTCCCATTCAATTCGATTAAGGGCCATTCTTTCTGCAGTTTTGGCCAGACAGCTTGTTAATGAGATGGATCTTGGATTTCCTGGGTCTTTAGGTTTTGGAATGGGAACTATAATTGTACTGTTCCAAGAGAGTGGTCGGGTTATTGTCACCCATACTCTGTTGATGAGATTCAAGAAGGCTTCATCACCTATTTCTCCTAGCTTGGCTAGCATGTTGTAAGTGATTTTGTCCTCGCCTGGGGCTGTATTTTTAGTTTTCTTTGTAGCACTTCTGAGTTCTTTCAGATTGAAAGGTTGGTCTATTTTTTTCCATCTTGCTGCTTGAAGTCTTTGTTGGTGAGTCAGAGTTGCTTGAGGAAGTTGAGTGGAACTGGCTCTTGAAGCAAATAGATTTGCTAGCCTTTCTGCTTCTTGCTCTGGATGAACATGGTGCGGCGGAGCAGGAGGCAATTTTCCTTTGGCCTTGTTGATCTGCCTCCAGATGTCGCCCAAGGACGTATGCTGATTTAGCTTGGCACAACACTCGAGCCATTTTTCTTCTCTGATTTTTGCTGTTTCTTCGTGCACATGATCTCGGACAGCTCTTCGGTTCTACCTCTTCTGAAATTCTTTCGTGCACGATTTAGTCTGTTATGTAGCTCTTTGAGCCTATCACAGTAGTATCAATGGTCCTTGTGTTGTTGGTTATTTGTTTTCCTCTTGGGGATGGCGTGATTTGCTGCTCTATGTATTGCATTTACTAAATCTTTTTCCATTTCTTCGGTGTTGTCAGGAGGAGTGTAGTTTTGGTGCAAAGTTTCGAGAGCTTCCTTAAACTTCGTCCAATCTGCCTTGATAAAGTCCCATCCGGGCTCGGGAGCTGGAGGTCTAGGAGGTAGTGCTATATTAATAACTGTTTTTGTAGCAAAGTGGTCACTAGTCAGAACATGATCCACTGACCAATGACACAACTCACAAATACTGGGGGAAACAAACGTGAGATCCAGCTTTCCCCTCACCAGTGTGGGTTGGTTCCGCCGAATTAAGCAGACTGATTTCCGGCACTTCATCCAAAAGGTGTTCAATATGTCTTCCGTTGGCGTCAGTTCTTGGTGAATCAAGTAGTAATTCACTATGAGCGTTGAAGTCACCAGAGATGATGATAGGTGTAGTGACTGCTATTTCAAAGATTGTTGAGAGATCCATGTCGTGTTCTCTCTGGCTCTTGTATACATTGAAGATAGACAGCGTTGAGTTCCTCATAGTGAGCTTAACTCCCATAATTTCGACGTTCTCGCCACAGTTGGGCAGGTCTGTGATTGCCGTGGCATTGATATGATTTCTTACTAGAATTAAAATGCCTCTGGTGCCACCTTGTGCCATAGGGCAGTGGAATCCTTGATATCCTGGGATATTGATATTTCTGCCAGTCTTGGTGAGTGTTTCTTGAAGTAGAACAATATCAATGCTGTCCTTAAGAAACACTGCTCTGAGTGTTTGTGCTTTGCTTTTGAATCCTTCAATATTCCATTGTATAATTTTGAGATTGTCCATTTTTCCGTTATAGTGGAATCATTGAGTTCATGGATTTAACAGTACTGGTTTTCCCGACGGTTTGTGTCTTCTTGGCTGGAGTGGAGACTTTCTTCTTGGTGGGTGAGGAGACTCTTGGTTGGGTTGAAGCGTCTTTGCTACATCCAGCTACTGGGGCATTTGATGATGTAGGGATCATCATTTCTGCTTGGGAGGTCTTGAAGGCAACGACAGGTATGTTCGTTTTGCTACCTTGATCTATTCTGTTGCTGTTTCTTAGTGGAGTAGTGCTTCTTTGTTTCCTCCAGTTGTTGGAGGCCCTGTCCTTGCTCAGACTAGAAGGATTTGGTGCGTCAGACTGTTGCTGATCTTCATTTATTCGGACTTGCTGAGGGGTATACCACTGGCTTTTTACCGAGGGTCAGGTCGATTGGGGTCTAGAAGTTGTTACTTTGGGTTGCTGGGTTGATCCGAAAGCTAGTATTCTTTTTACCCTTTCTGGACATCGTTTGTTCCAGGCGTGATGTGTATCCCCGCAGTTCGGGCATTTTACTTTAGTTTGTTTGCCTTCTTTGTGCAGATTCTCGCATATGTCGGTATTATGGAGCTCGCTACATACACCACATCGTTCCGGGCCTCTGCAGCCATCTTTGTGGTGGCCGAAGCGCTGACATCTGTAACAGTGCATGGTCTCAGCCTGAATTGACCATAGATACCAACACTCAGAGTGTTGATGCGAGGTCCTTTTATTGTTACAAGAACCTGTCTTGTTTCTATATTGTTGTGCTTGCATCTTTCCGCCGTTGTGACATTTGGGCATTCTAGGAGTCTGTTTGCATGAACTTCGACCGGGAAATTTTGAACTATCATTTTGGTGATTTTTTCTTCTGGTTTCAGTTCCACTAGGTGTTCTGTGTTCCTGAGGTTTGTCATTATATCCGGATTAGCTGTGGATATGTTATATCTACCTCTAATGTCGGGCTTGGCTTTAAGATCTGATCCTGGATTATTCTTTTCCAGTGCGGCAATGTAAGCATAAGTGAGACCATCCACTGGTTTTTTGGTTTTGAATATGTTCCTTGGCATTGGTTTGGGTGCTGCTCTTGAGTTCTGGTTGGCTTCTAGTTTGGTTTCTTTGGACGTTTCTTCGGTTCTTCTTCGTTTGTTGGCCTTTCCGTTGCCTACAAGTTACCACGGTGCTTCGTTTAGGGTTGGGTCGTCTTCAGCAATTTTCCTTGCTCTTGCTACTAGATCACTGTGTCCTTCTGACGTTAGTAATTCAAGAACGATGGTTAGGAAAGTCATATCCTGGGGAGACATGATTACACTGTACTAAAAGAGTAACTGAGGGAGTGACTATAACTGTGTACTGCTACATTCAGCGACTGACTCTGAGTAAAACAAATTTTTTTTCGTACTTATACTAGTTTTGGGTGAGGTGATATGGCACAAAAGTTTTGAGTGAGGTGACAAACACAAGACAAATCACGAAACAATGGGTATAAATTGGGTATGAAAACATAAGAATGGAAGTAACTGCAGAAGGCCTATTGGCCCATACCTCCTCTTGATGCTTCTATATTGGTTCGGGATCGTGAAGTGGGTAGAATATAGTTGTGCATTAATTGGCTGTTGATTGCTGATGTTGACTTCTTGATGTGTTGAGCTGATGTCGAGCCTCCTGCTATCGCTGTATTTATGGAAGATTTCTGTGTCGTTTATTAAGATTTCTCTGGTGATGGTCTAGTTGTGGGAAGAGATTATATGTTCCTTGAAGGAACCCTGTTGTTTATGCATCGTTAATCGCCTGGAAGGAGACGTTGTTGTTTTGCCTATATACTGAGTTCTTTGGGGCTTACAGTCCCCAAATGGGCATTTGAAGGCATCGACGACGTTGGTTTCCTTCAAAGCGTTCTGCCCTGTGTCTGGAGAGTTTTTCATGAGTAAGGTAGCCTTATTTTTGGTTTTATAGTAAATTGTCAATTGTATTTTCTGATTTTGGTCTGTAGGGATAACGTTCCTATCAAAAATATCTTTCAGGACCCTTTCTTCCGTTTTATGAGCCGTCGAAAAGAAGTTCCTGTAAAATAATCTAATAGGGGGTACAAGTGTTGTGTTGGTTGACTCTTCAGAGGTTGCATGGCGTTTCACCTTTCTTTTTATGATATCTTTAACTAAACCATTAGAGAAGTGGATGAAGAACTCTGCAAAGTCAGGCAGGTCCTAGTCAACATCGGCTTCTCTAACAGTTTTGTTGAAGATACAATATAAAAAGGTAAAACGCCATACAACCTCTGAAGAGTCAGCCAACACAACACTTGTACACCTTATTAGACTATAGGGTATATCCTCTTCATTGAGGACCATTAACAGTAAAACAGAGATTAGTTTCTCATAATTGTTTTCAACCAACTCCCATAAATTAACATTAAATAAGGTGATGATAAAGTTATTTTCCTATGGTAAAAATAATAAACAACATATAATATCACAACTGGATTCTCTGATTATTGTGACTCCATTAAAAACAATAAAATCTCTTTAAGACCTGTGGTATACAAGTATAATCATTAAACAGGCGGGTATTTGTTTCCTAGTGGAATCAGAAATATCTTGAGCATGTACCTGTGTAAACTGAGAAATATTGCAGTGTGTTAAGTACTAAGAATGCAGCTTTATCATAAGAGTTTGTGTATTTCCTCAGGGTAATTATAAGCGGAAGTATAAGACCTCAACAGAAGAAACGCGTCGAAGGAAGGTGTTCGAGGATAACCTTCAGATCATCAGAGATCATGGGAAGAAGAAAGCAACCTTCGAGCTGGCGATGAACGAGTTTGGTGACATGGTCAGTCTCTGTGATGTTATTATTATGTACCAATTTTGACTTGCAGTTAACGACTGAACCGGCAAGTTATTCAGTGCAAGACGTAGTGCAATATTATTGCATTTCATGATAATTTTTTGGAAATTTCACACTTATGTGATTTTCCAAATATGTGGTGTAGGGATTATCACACTTGTCTCACAAGATGACCTGGACTGTGGTGAAGGGTTATCACACTAGTCTGACAAGATGACCTAGACTGTGGTGATGGGTTATCACACTTGTCTGACAAGATAACCTGGACTGTGGTGAAGGGTTATCACACTCGTCTGACAAGATGACCTGGACTGTGGTGAAGGGTTATCACAAATGTCTGACAAGATAACCTGGACTGTGGTGAAGGGTTATCACACTCGTCTGACAAGATAACCTGGACTGTGGTGAAGGGTTATCACACTCGTCTGACAAGATAACCTGGACTGTGGTGAAGGGTTATCACACTCGTCTGACATGATAACCTGGACTGTGGTGAGGGGTTATCACACTTGTCTGACAAGATAACCTGGACTGAGGTGAAGGGTTATCACACTCGTCTGGCAAGATGACCTGGACTGTGGTGAAGGGTTATCACACTTGTCTGGCAAGATAACCTGGACTGTGGTGAAGGGTTATCACACTCGTCTGGCAAGATGACCTGGACTGTGGTGAAGGGTTATCACACTTGTCTGGCAAGATAACCTGGACTGTGGTGAAAGGAAGGTTGGTATGATGGCTCTCTGATAATTAATTTCTTTTACTTCTTTCCTTAACGGTGCACCGATCCTTCAAACCATTCTTCTGTGCTCTGATCCTTCACTACTTTCACCCAGGTGCTCTGATCCTTCACTACCCTCACCCAGGTGCTCTGATCCTTCACTACCTTCACCCAGGTGCTCTGATCCTTCACTACCCTCACCCAGGTGCTCTGATCCTTCACTACCTTCACCCAGGTGCTCTGATCCTTCACTACCTTCACCCAGGTGCTCTGATCCTTCACTACCTTCACCCAGGTGCTCTGATCCTTCACTACCTTCACCCAGGTGCTCTGATCCTTCACTACCTTCACCCAGGTGCTCTGATCCTTCACTACCCTCACCCAGGTGCTCTGATCCTTCACTACCTTCACCCAGGTGCTCTGATCCTTCACTACCTTCACCCAGGTGCTCTGATCCTTCACTACCTTCACCCAGGTGCTCTGATCCTTCACTACCTTCACCCAGGTGCTCTGATCCTTCACTACCTTCACCCAGGTGCTCTGATCCTTCACTACCTTCACCCAGGTGCTCTGATCCTTCACTACCTTCACCCAGGTGCTCTGATCCTTCACTACCTTCACCCAGGTGCTCTGATCCTTCACTACCTTCACCCAGGTGCTCTGATCCTTCACTACCATCACCCAAATGCTCAGATCCTTCACTACCTTTACCCAGGTGCTCTGATCCTTCATTACCTTCACCCAGGTGCTCTGATCCTTCACTACCTTCACCCAGGTGCTCTGATCCTTCACTACCTTCACCCAGGTGCTCTGATCCTTCACTACCTTCACCCAGGTGCTCTGATCCTTCACTACCTTCACCCTGGTGCTCTGATCCTTCACTACCTTCACCCAGGTGCTCTGATCCTTCACTACCTTCACCCAGGTGCTCTGATCCTTCACTACCTTCACCCAGGTGCTCTGATCCTTCACTACCTTCACCCAGGTACTCTGATCCTTCACTACCTTCACCCAGGTGCTCTGATCCTTCACTACCTTCACCCAGGTGCTCTGATCCTTCACTACCTTCACCCAGGTGCTCTGATCCTTCACCCAGGTGCTCTGATCCTTCACCCAGGTGCTCTGATCCTTCACTACCTTCACCCAGGTGCTCTGATCCTTCACTACCTTCACCCAGGTGCTCTGATCCTTCACCCAGGTGCTCTGATCCTTCACTACCTTCACCCAGGTGCTCTGATCCTTCACCCAGGTGCTCTGATCCTTCACTACCTTCACCCAGGTGCTCTGATCCTTCACTACCTTCACCCAGGTGCTCTGATCCTTCACTACCTTCACCCAGGTGCTCTGATCCTTCACTACCTTCACCCAGGTGCTCTGATCCTTCACTACCTTCACCCAGGTGCTCTGATCCTTCACTACCCTCACCCAGGTGCTCTGATCCTTCACTACCTTCACCCAGGTGCTCTGATCCTTCACCCAGGTGCTCTGATCATTCCCAGGTGCTGTGATCCTTCACTACCTTCACCCAGGTGCTCTGATCCTTCACTACCTTCACCCAGGTGCTCTGATCCTTCACTACCTTCACCTAGGTGCTCTGATCCTTCACTACCTTCACCCAGGTGCTCTGATCCTTCACTACCTTCACCCAGGTGCTCTGATCCTTCACTACCTTCACCCAGGTGCTCTGATCCTTCACTACCTTCACCCAGGTGCTCTGATCCTTCACCCAGTTGCTCTGATCCTTCACTACCTTCACCCAGGTGCTCTGATCCTTCACTACCTTCACCCAGGTGCTCTGATCCTTCACTACCTTCACCCAGGTGCTCTGATCCTTCACTGCTCTGATCCTTCACCCAGGTGCTCTGATCCTTCACTACCCTCACCCAGGTGCTCTGATCCTTCACTACCTTCACCCAGGATGCTCTGATCCTTCACCCAGGTGCTCTGATCCTTCACTACCTTCACCCAGGTGCTCTGATCCTTCACTAGGTGCTCTTCCTTCACCCAGGTGCTCTGATCCTTCACTACCTTCACCCAGGTGCTCTGATCCTTCACTACCTTCACCCAGGTGCTCTGATCCTTCACCCAGGTGCTCTGATCCTTCACTACCTTCACCCAGGTGCTCTGATCCTTCACCCAGGTGCTCTGATCCTTCACAACTTTTACCCAGGTGCTCTGATCCTTCACCCAGGTGCTTTGATCCTTCACTACCTTCACCCAGGTGCTCTGATCCTTCACTACCTTCACCCAGGTGCTCTGATCCTTCACTACCTTCACCCAGGTGCTCTGATCCTTCACTACCTTCACCCAGGTGCTCTGATCCTTCACTACCTTCACCCAGGTGCTCTGATCCTTCACCCAGGTGCTCTGATCCTTCACCCAGGTGCTCTGATCCTTCACCCAGGTGCTCTGATCCTTCACCTAGGAGCTCTGATCCTTCACCCAGGTGCTCTGATCCTTCACTACCTTCACCCAGGTGCTCTGATCCTTCACCCAGGTGCTCTGATCCTTCACCCAGGTGCTCTGATCCTTCACTACCTTCACCCAGGTGCTCTGATCCTTCACCCAGGTGCTCTGTTCCTTCACTACCTTCACCCAGGTGCTCTGATCCTTCACTACCTTCACCCAGGTGCTCTGATCCTTCACTACCTTCACCCAGGTGCTCTGATCCTTCACTACCTTCACCCAGGTGCTCTGATCCTTCACCCAGGTGCTCTGATCCTTCACCCAGGTGCTCTGATCCTTCACTACCTTCACCCAGGTGCTCTGATCCTTCACTACCTTCACCCAGGTGCTCTGATCCTTCACTACCTTCACCCAGGTGCTCTGATCCTTCACTACCTTCACCCAGGTGCTCTGATCCTTCACTACCTTCACCCAGGTGCTCTGATCCTTCACTACCTTCACCCAGGTGCTCTGATCCTTCACCCTTCACCCAGTGCTCTGATACCTTCACCCAGGTGCTCTGATCCTTCAGGTGCTCTGATCCTTCACTACCTTCACCCAGGTGCTCTGATCCTTCACTACCTTCACCCAGGTGCTCTGATCCTTCACTACCTTCACCCAGGCTGCTTCTGATCCTTCACTACCTTCACCCAGGTGCTCTGATCCTTGCATCCTTCACCTTCACAGGTGCTCTGATCCTTCACTACCTTCACTCTGGCGCTCTGATCCTTCACTACCTTCACCCAGGTGCTCTGATCCTTCACTACCTTCACCCAGGTGCTCTGATCCTTCACTACCTTCACCCAGGTGCTCTGATCCTTCACTACCTTCACCCAGGTGCTCTGATCCTTCACTACCTTCACCCAGGTGCTCTGATCCTTCACTACCTTCACCCAGGTGCTCTGATCCTTCACCCAGGTGCTCTCATCCTTCAGGTGCTCTGATCCTTCACTACCTTCACCCAGGTGCTCTGATCCTTCACCTTCACTCTGATCCTTCACCCAGGTGCTCTGATCCTTCACTACATTCACCCAGGTGCTCTGATCCTTCACTACCTTCACCCAGGTGCTCTGATCCTTCACTATCTTCACCCAGGTGCTCTGATCCTTCACTACCTTCACCCAGGTGCTCTAATCCTTCGTACCTTCACCCTGGTGCTCTGATCCTTCACTACCTTCACCCAGGTGCTCTGATCCTTCACTACCTTCACCCAGGTGCTCTGATCCTTCACTACCTTCACCCAGGTGCTCTGATCCTTCACTACCTTCACCCAGGTGCTCTGATCCTTCACTACCTTCACCCAGGTGCTCTGATCCTTCACTACCTTCACCCAGGTGCTCTGATCCTTCACCCAGGTGCTCTGATCCTTCACTACCTTCACCCAGGTGCTCTGATCCTTCACTACCTTCACCCAGGTGCTCTGATCCTTCACCCAGGTGCTCTGATCCTTCACCCAGGTGCTCTGATCCTTCACTACCTTCACCCAGGTGCTCAGATCCTTCACTACCTTCACCCAGGTGCTCTGATCCTTCACTACCTTCACCCAGGTGCTCTGATCATTCACTACCTTCACCCAGGTGCTCTGATCTCTCACCCAGGTGCTCTGATCCTTCACTACCTTCACCCAGGTGCTCTGATCATTCACTACCTTCACCCAGGTGCTCTGATCCTTCACTACCTTCACCCAGGTGCTCTGATCCTTCACTACCTTCACCCAGGTGCTCTGATCCTTCACCCAGGTGCTCTGATCCTTCACCCAGGTGCTCTGATCCTTCACTACCTTCACCCAGGTGCTCTGATCCTTCACTACCTTCACCCAGGTGCTCTGATCCTTCACTACCTTCACCCAGGTGCTCTGATCCTTCACTACCTTCACCCAGGTGCTCTGATCCTTCACTACCTTCACCCAGGTGCTCTGATCCTTCACCCAGGTGCTCTGATCCTTCACTACCTTCACCCAGGTGCTCTGATCCTTCACTACCTTCACCCAGGTGCTCTGATCCTTCACTACCTTCACCCAGGTGCTCTGATCCTTCACTACCTTCACCCAGGTGCTCTGATCCTTCACTACCTTCACCCAGGTGCTCTGATCCTTCACCCAGGTGCTCTGATCCTTCACTACCTTCACCCAGGTGCTCTGATCCTTCACCCAGGTGCTCTGATCCTTCACCCAGGTGCTCTGATCCTTCACTACCTTCACCCAGGTGCTCTGATCCTTCACTACCTTCACCCAGGTGCTCTGATCCTTCACTACCTTCACCCAGGTGCTCTGATCCTTCACTACCTTCACCCAGGTGCTCTGATCCTTCACTACCTTCACCCAGGTGCTCTGATCCTTCACCCAGGTGCTCTGATCCTTCACCCAGGTGCTCTGATCCTTCACTACCTTCACCCAGGTGCTCTGATCCTTCACTACCTTCACCCAGGTGCTCTGATCCTTCACTACCTTCACCCAGGTGCTCTGATCCTTCACCCAGGTGCTCTGATCCTTCACTACCTTCACCCAGGTGCTCTGATCCTTCACTACCCACCCAGGTGCTCTGATCCTTCACTACCAGGTGCTCTGATCCTTCACTACCTTCACCTTCCCTTCAGGTGCTCTGATCCTTCACTACCTTCACCCAGGTGCTCTGATCCCAGGTGCTCTGATCCTTCACTACCTTCACCCAGGTGCTCTGATCCTTCACTACCTTGCTCTGACCTTCAGGTGCTCTGATCCTTCACTACCTTCACCCAGGTGCTCTGATCCTTCACTACCTTCACCCAGGTGCTCTGATCCTTCACCCACCTTCACCCAGGTGCTCTGATCCTTCACTGCTCTGATCCTTCACTACCTTCAGGTGCTCTGATCCTTCACCCAGGTGCTCTGATCCTTCACCCAGGTGCTCTGATCCTTCACTACCTTCACCCAGGTGCTCTGATTCACCTTCACCCAGGTGCTCTGATCCTTCACTACCTTCACCCAGGTGCTCTGATCCTTCACTACCTTCACCCAGGTGCTCTGATCCTTCACTACCTTCACCCAGGTGCTCTGATCCTTCACTACCTTCACCCAGGTGCTCTGATCCTTCACCCAGGTGCTCTGATCCTTCACTACCTTCACCCAGGTGCTCTGATCCTTCACTACCTTCACCCAGGTGCTCTGATCCTTCACTACCTTCACCCAGGTGCTCTGATCCTTCACAACCTACACCCAGGTGCTCTGATCCTTCACTACCTTCACCCAGGTGCTCTGATCCTTCACTACCTCACCCAGGTGCTCTGATCCTTCACTCTGATCCTTCACCCAGGTGCTCTGATCCTTCACCCAGGTTCACCCAGGGTGCTCTGATCCTTCACCTTCACCCAGGTGCTCTGATCCCTTCACCCAGGTGCTCTGATCCTTCACTACCTTCACCCAGGTGCTCTGATCCTTCACTACCTTCACCCAGGTGCTCTGATCCTTCACACCCAGGTGCTCTGATCCTTCACTACCACCCAGGTGCTCTGATCCTTCACTACCTTCACCCAGGTGCTCTGATCCTTCACTACCTTCACCCAGGTGCTCTGATCCTTCACCTTCACCCAGGTGCTCTGATCCTTCACTACCTTCACCCAGGTGCTCTGATCCTTCACTACCTTCACCCAGGTGCTCTGATCCTTCACCCACCCAGGTGCTCTGATCCTTCACTACCTTCACCCAGGTGCTCTGATCCTTCACTACCTTCACCCAGGTGCTCTGATCCTTCACTACCTTCACCCAGGTGCTCTGCTCTGATCACCCAGGTGCTCTGACTACCTTCACCCAGGTGCTCTGATCCTTCACTACCTTCACCCAGGTGCTCTGATCCTTCACTACCTTCACCCAGGTGCTCTGATCCTTCACTGCTCTGATCCTTCACTACCCACCCAGGTGCTCTGATCCTTCACTACCAGGTGCTCTGATCCTTCACTACCTTCACCCAGGTGCTCTGATCCTTCACCCAGGTGCTCTGATCCTTCACCCCTTCACCCAGGTGCTCTGATCCTTCACTACCACCCAGGTGCTCTGATCCTTCAGGTGCTCTGATCCTTCACTACCTTCACCCAGGTGCTCTGATCCTTCACTACCTTCACCCAGGTGCTCTGATCCTTCACTACCTTCACCCAGGTGCTCTGATCCTTCACTACCTTCACCCAGGTGCTCTGATCCTTCACTACCTTCACCCAGGTGCTCTGATCCTTCACTACCTTCACCCAGGTGCTCTGATCCTTCACTACCACCCAGGTGCTCTGATCCTTCACCCAGGTGCTCTGATCCTTCACTACCTTCACCCAGGTGCTCTGATCCTTCACTACCTTCACCCAGGTGCTCTGATCCTTCACTACCTTCACCCAGGTGCTCTGATCCTTCACTACCTTCACCCAGGTGCTCTGATCCTTCACTACCTTCACCCAGGTGCTCTGATCCTTCACTACCTTCACCCAGGTGCTCTGATCCTTCACTACCTTCACCCAGGTGCTCTGATCCTTCACTACCTTCACCCAGGTGCTCTGATCCTTCACCCAGGTGCTCTGATCCTTCACCCAGGTGCTCTGATCCTTCACTACCTTCACCCAGGTGCTCTGATCCTTCACTACCTTCACCCAGGTGCTCTGATCCTTCACTACCTTCACCCAGGTGCTCTGATCCTTCACTACCTTCACCCAGGTGCTCTGATCCTTCACTACCTTCACCCAGGTGCTCTGATCCTTCACCCAGGTGCTCTGATCCTTCACTACCTTCACCCAGGTGCTCTGATCCTTCACTACCTTCACCCAGGTGCTCTGATCCTTCACTACCGTCACCCAGGTGCTCTGATCCTTCACTCCTTCACCCAGGTGCTCTGATCCTTCACTATCCTTCACCCAGGTGCTCTGATCCTTCACTACCTTCACCCAGGTGCTCTGATCCTTCACTACCTTCACCCAGGTGCTCTGATCCTTCACTACCTTCACCCAGGTGCTCTGATCCTTCACTACCTTCACCCAGGTGCTCTGATCCTTCACTACCTTCACCCAGGTGCTCTGATCCTTCACTACCTTCACCCAGGTGCTCTGATCCTTCACTACCTTCACCCAGGTGCTCTGATCCTTCACTACCTTCACCCAGGTGCTCTGATCCTTCACTACCTTCACCCAGGTGCTCTGATCCTTCACTACCTTCACCCAGGTGCTCTGATCATTCACTACCCTTACCCAGGTGCTCTGATCCTTCACTACCTTCACCCAGGTGTTCTGATCCTTCTCTACCTTCACCCAGGTGCTCTGATCCTTCACTACCTTCACCCAGGTGCTCTTCACCCAGGTGCTCTGACCTTCACCCAGGTGCTCTGATCCTTCACTACCTTCACCCAGGTGCTCTGATCCTTCACTACCTTCACCCAGGTGCTCTGATCCTTCACTACCTTCACCCAGGTGCTCTGATCCTTCACTACTCTGATCCTTCACCCAGGTGCTCTGATCCTTCACTTCACCAGGTGCTCTTTCACCCCTTCACCCAGTGCTCTGATCCTTCACTACCTTCACCCAGGTGCTCTGATCCTTCACCCAGGTGCTCTGATCCTTCACCCAGGTGCCCTGATGCTCTGATACCTTCACCCAGGTGCTCTGATCCTTCACTACCTTCACCCAGGTGCTCTGATCCTTCACCCAGGTGCTCTGATCCTTCACTACCTTCACCAAGGTGCATTGATCCTTCACTACCTTCACCCAGGTGCTCTGATCCTTCACTACCTTCACCCAGGTGCTCTGATCCTTCACTACCTTCACCCAGGTGCTCTGATCCTTCACTACCTTCACCCAGGTGCTCTGATCCTTCACTACCTTCACCCAGGTGCTCTGATCCTTCACTACCTTCACCCAGGTGCTCTGATCCTTCACTACCTTCACCCAGGTGCTCTGATCCTTCACTACCTTCACCCAGGTGCTCTGATCCTTCACTACCTTCACCCAGGTGCTCTGATCCTTCACTACCTTCACCCAGGTGCTGATCTGATCCTTCACCCAGGTGCTCTGATCCTTCACCTTCACCCAGGTGCTCTGATCCTTCACCCAGGTGCTCTGATCTCTCACTACCTTCACCCAGGTGCTCTGATCCTTCTGATCTTTCACTACCTTCACCCAGGTCACTACCTTCACCCAGGTGCTCTGATCCTTCACTCTGATCCTTCACTACCCAGGTGCTCTGATCCTTCACCCAGGTGCTCTGATCCTTCACTACCTTCACCCAGGTGCTCTGATCCTTCACTACCCAGGTGCTCTGATCAGGTGCTCTGATCCTTCACTACCTTCACCCAGGTGCTCTGATCATTCACTACCTTCACCCAGGTGCTCTGATCCTTCACCCAGGTGCTCTGATCCTTCACCCAGGTGCTCTGATCCTTCACCCAGGTGCTCTGATCCTTCACTACCTTCACCCAGGTGCTCTGATCCTTCACTACCTTCACCCAGGTGCTCTGATCCTTCACTACCTTCACCCAGGTGCTCTGATTCTTCACTACCTTCACCCAGGTGCTCTGATCTTTCACTACCTTCACCCAGGTGCTCTGATCCTTCACTACCTTCACCCAGGTGCTCTGATCCTTCACCCAGGTGCTCTGTTCCTTCACTACCTTCACCCAGGTGCTCTGATCCTTCACTACCTTCACCCAGGTGCTCTGATCCTTCACTACCTTCACCCAGGTGCTCTGATCCTTCACCTACCTTCACCCAGGTGCTCTGATCCTTCACTACCTTCACCCAGGTGCTCTGATCCTTCACCTTCACCCAGGTGCTCTGATCCTTCACACCCACCCAGGTGCTCTGATCCTTCACTACCTTCACCCAGGTGCTCTGATCCTTCACTACCTTCACCCAGGTGCTCTGATCCTTCACTACCTTCACCCAGGTGCTCTGATCCTTCACCCAGGTGCTCTGATCCTTCACTACCTTCACCCAGGTGCTCTGATCCTTCACTACCTTCACCCAGGTGCTCTGATCCTTCACCCTTCACCCAGGTGCTCTGATCCTTCACTACCTTCACCCAGGTGCTCTGATCCTTCACTACCTTCACCCAGGTGCTCTGATCCTTCACTACCTTCACCCAGGTGCTCTGATCCTTCACTACCTTCACCCAGGTGCTCTGATCCTTCACTACCTTCACCCAGGTGCTCTGATCCTTCACTGCTCTGACCCACCCAGGTGCTCTGATCCTTCACTACCTTCACCCAGGTGCTCTGATCCTTCACCCAGGTCACTCTCTGATCACTACCTTCACCCAGGTGCTCTGATCCTTCACTACCTTCACCCAGGTGCTCTGCTCTGATCCTTCACTACCTTCACCCAGGTGCTCTGATCCTTCACTACCTTCACCCAGGTGCTCTGATCCTTCACTACCTTCACCCAGGTGCTCTGATCCTTCACTACCTTCACCCAGGTGCTCTGATCCTTCACTACCTTCACCCAGGTGCTCTGATCCTTCAGGTGCTACCTTCACCCAGGAGCTCTGATCCTTCACCCAGGTGCTCTGATCCTTCACCCAGGTGCTCTGATCCTTCACCCAGGTGCTCTGATCCTTCACCCAGGTGCTCTGATCCTTCACTACCTTCACCCAGGTGCTCTGATCCTTCACCCAGGTGCTCTGATCCTTCACCCAGGTGCTCTGATCCTTCACTACCTTCACCCAGGTGCTCTGATCCTTCACCCAGGTGCTCTGATCCTTCACTACCTTGCTCTGATCCTTCCCACCCAGGTGCTCTGATCCTTCACTACCCTCACCCAGGTGCTCTGATCCTTCACTACCTTCACCCAGGTGCTCTGATCCTTCACTACCTTCACCCAGGTGCTCTGATCCTTCACCCAGGTGCTCTGATCCTTCACTACCTTCACCCAGGTGCTCTGATCCTTCACTACCTTCACCCAGGTGCTCTGATCCTTCACTACCTTCACCCAGGTGCTCTGATCCTTCACTACCTTCACCCAGGTGCTCTGATCCTTCACTACCTTCACCCAGGTGCTCTGATTCTTCACTACCTTCACCCAGGTGCTCTGATCCTTCACTACCTTCACCCAGGTGCTCTGATCCTTCACTACCTGATCCTTCACCCAGGTGCTCTGATCCTTCACTACCCTCACCCAGTTGCTCTGATCCTTCACTACCTTCACCCAGGTGCTCTGATCAGGTGCTCTGATCCTTCACTACCTTCACCCAGGTGCTCTGATCCTTCACTACCTTCACCCAGGTGCTCTGATCCTTCACTACCTTCACCCAGGTCTGCTTCTGATCCCTTCACCCAGGTGCTCTGATCCTTCACCCAGGTGCTCTGATCCTTCACTACCTTCACCCAGGTGCTCTGATCCTTCACTACCTTCACCCAGGTGCTCTGATCCTTCACTACCTGCTCTCACCCAGGTGCTCTGATCCTTCACTACCTTCACCCAGGTGCTCTGATCCTTCACTACCTTCACCCAGGTGCTCTGATCCTTCACTACCTTCAGGTGCTCTGATCCTTCACTACCTTCACCCAGGTGCTCTGATCCTTCACTACCTTCACCCAGGTGCTCTGATCCTTCACCCACCCTTCACCCAGGTGCTCTGATCCTTCACTACCTTCACCCAGGTGCTCTGATCCTTCACCCAGGTGCTCTGATCCTTCACTACCTTCACCCAGGTGCTCTGATCCTTCACTACTCTGATCCTTCACCCAGGTGCTCTGATCCTTCACTACCTTCACCCAGGTGCTCTGATCCTTCACTACTCTTCACCCAGGTGCTCTGATCCTTCACCTTCACCCAGGTGCTCTGATCCTTCACTACCTTCACCCAGGTGCTCTGATCCTTCACTACCTTCACCCAGGTGCTCTGATCCTTCACTACCTTCACCCAGGTGCTCTGATCCTTCACTACCTTCACCCAGGTGCTCTGATCCTTCACTACCTTCACCCAGGTGCTCTGATCCTTCACTACCTTCACCCAGGTGCTCTGATCCTTCACTACCTTCACCCAGGTGCTCTGATCCTTCACTACCTTCACCCAGGTGCTCTGATCCTTCACTACCTTCACCCAGGTGCTCTGATCCTTCACCCAGGTGCTCTGACCTTCACCCAGGTGCTCTGATCCTTCACTACCTTCACCCAGGTGCTCCTTCACTACCTTCACCCAGGTGCTCTGATCCTTCACTACCTTCACCCAGGTGCTCTGATCCTTCACTACCTTCACCCAGGTGCTCTGATCCTTCACTACCCTCACCCAGGTGCTCTGATCCTTCACTACCTTCACCCAGGTGCTCTGATCATTCACTACCCTTACCCAGGTGCTCTGATCCTTCACTACCTTCACCCAGGTGCTCTGATCCTTCACTACCTTCACCCAGGTGCTCTGATCCTTCACTACCTTCACCCAGGTGCTCTGATCCTTCACCCAGGTGCTCTGATCCTTCACTACCTTCACCCAGGTGCTCTGATCCTTCACTACCTTCACCCAGGTGCTCTCACTGCTCTGATCCTTCACTACCTTCACCCAGGTGCTCTGATCCTTCACCCAGGTGCTCTGATCCTTCACCCAGGTGCTCTGATCCTTCACTACCACCCAGGTGCTCTGATCCTTCACTACCTTCACCCAGGTGCTCTGATCCTTCACTACCTTCACCCAGGTGCTCTGATCCTTCACTACCTTCACCCAGGTGCTCTGATCCTTCACTACCTTCACCCAGGTGCTCTGATCCTTCACTACCTTCACCCAGGTGCTCTGATCCTTCACTACCTTCACCCAGGTGCTCTGATCCTTCACTACCTTCACCCAGGTGCTCTGATCCTTCACTACCTTCACCCAGGTGCTCTGATCCTTTACTAACTTCACCCAGGTGCTCTGATCCTTCACTACCTTCACCCTTGTGCTCTGGTCCTTCACTACCTTCACCCAGGTGCTCTGATCCTTCACCCAGGTGCTCTGATCCTTCACCCAGGTGCTCTGATCCTTCACTACCTTCACCCAGGCGCTCTGATCCTTCACTCCTTCACCCAGGTGCTCTGATCCTTCACCCAGGTGCTCTGATCCTTCACTACCTTCACCCAGGTGCTCTGATCCTTCACTACCTTCACCCAGGTGCTCTGATCCTTCACTACCTTCACCCAGGTGCTCTGATCCTTCACTACCTTCACCCAGGTGCTCTGATCCTTCACTACCTTCACCCAGGTGCTCTGATCCTTCACTACCTTCACCCAGGTGCTCTGATCCTTCACTACCTTCACCCAGGTGCTCTGATCCTTCACTACCTTCACCCAGGTGCTCTGATCCTTCACTACCTTCACCCAGGTGCTCTGATCCTTCACTACCTTCACCCAGGTGCTCTGATCCTTCACTACCTTCACCCAGGTGCTCTGATCCTTCACCTACCTCTGATCCTTCACCCAGGTGCTCTGATCCTTCACTACCTTCACCCAGGTACTCTGATCCTTCACTACCTTCACCCAGGTGCTCTGATCCTTCAATACCTTCACCCAGGTGCTCTGATCCTTCACTACACCCAGGTGCTCTGATCCTTCACTACCTTCACCCAGGTGATCTGATCCTTCACCCAGGTGCTCTGATCCTTCACCCAGGTGCTCTGATCCTTCACTGCTCTGATCCTTCACCCAGGTGCTCTGATCCTTCACTACCTTCACCCAGGTGCTCTGATCCTTCACTACCTTCACCCAGGTGCTCTGATCCTTCACTTCACCCAGGTGCTCTGATCCTTCACTACCCTTACCCAGGTGCTCTGATCCTTTACTACCTTCACCCAGGTGTTCTGATCCTTCACTACCTTCACCCAGGTGCTCTGATCCTTCACTACCTTCACCCAGGTGCTCTGATCCTTCACCCAGGTGCCCAGATCCTTCACTACCTTCACCCAGGTGCTCTGATCCTTCACTACCTTCACCCAGATGCTCTACCTTCACCCAGGTGCTCTGATCCTTCACTCACCCAGGTGCTCTGATCCTTCACCCACCTTCACCCAGGTGCTCTGATCCTTCACTACCTTCACCCAGGTGCTCTGATCCTTCACTACCTTCACCCAGGTGCTCTGATCCACTACCTTCACCCAGGTGCTCTGATCCAGGTGCTCTGATCCTTCACTACCTTCACCCAGGTGCTCTGATCCTTCACTACCTTCACCCAGGTGCTCTGATCCTTCACCCAGGTGCTATCTTCACCCAGGTGCTCTGATCCTTCACTACCTTCACCCAGGTGCTCTGATCCTTCACTACCTTCACCCAGGTGCTCTGATCCTTCACTACCTTCACCCAGGTGCTCTGATCCTTCACTACCTTCACCCAGGTGCTCTGATCCTTCACTACCTTCCTTCACCCAGGTGCTCTGATCCTTCACTACCTGATCACCCAGGTGCTCTGATCCTTCACCCAGGTGCTCTGATCCTTCACCCAGGTGCTCTGATCCTTCACCCAGGTTCTCTGATCCTTCACTTCCTTCACCCAGGTGCTCTGATCCTTCACTACCTTCACCCAGGTGCTCTGATCCTTCACTACCTTCACCCAGGTGCTCTGATCCTTCACTACCTTCACCCAGGTGCTCTGATCCTTCACTGCTCTGATCCTTCACCCAGGTGCTCTGATCCTTCACTACCTTCACCCAGGTGCTCTGATCCTTCACTACCTTCACCCAGGTGCTCTGATCCTTCACTACCTTCACCCAGATCCTTCACTACCTTCACCCAGGTGCTCTGATCCTTCACCCAGGTGCTCTGATCCTTCACTACCTTCACCCAGGTGCTCTGATCCTTCACTACCTTCACCCAGGTGCTCTGATCCTTCACTACCTTCACCCAGGTGCTCTGATCCTTCACCCAGGTGCTCTGATCCTTCACCCAGGTGCTCTGATCCTTCACCCAGGTGCTCTGATCCTTCACTACCTTCACCCAGGTGCTCTGATCTTTCACCCAGGTGCTCTGATCCTTCACCCAGGTGCTCTGTTCCTTCACTACCTTCACCCAGGCACTCTGATCCTTCACTACCTTCACCCAAGTGCTCTGATCCTTCACTACCTTCACCCAGGAGCTCTGATTCTTCACTACCTTCACCCAGGTGCTCTGATCCTTCACTGCTCTGATCCTTCACCCTTCACCCAGGTGCTCTGATCCTTCACTACCTTCACCCAGGTGCTCTGATCCTTCACCCAGGTGCTCTGATCCTTCACTACCTTCACCCAGGTGCTCTGATCCTTCACCCAGGTGCTCTGATCCTTCACCCAGGTGCTCTGATCCTTCACTACCTTCACCCAGGTGCTCTGATCCTTCACTACCTTCACCCAGGTGCTCTGATCCTTCACTACCTTCACCCAGGTGCTCTGATCCTTCACTACCTTCACCCAGGTGCTCTGATCCTTCACTACCCTTCACCCAGGTGCTCTGATCCTTCACTACCTTCACCCAGGTGCTCTGATCCTTCACCCAGGTGCTCTGATCCTTCACCCAGGTGCTCTGATCCTTCACCCAGGTGCGCTGATCCTTCACCCAGGTGCTCTGATCCTTCACTACCTTCACCCAGGTGCTCTGATCCTTCACTACCTTCACCCAGGTGCTCTGATCCTTCACCTTCACCCAGGTGCTCTGATCCTTCACCCAGGTGCTCTGATCCTTCACTACCTTCACCCAAGTGCTCTGATCCTTCACTACCTTCACCCAGGAGCTCTGATTCTTCACTACCTTCACCCAGGTGCTCTGATCCTTCACTACCTTCACCCAGGTGCTCTGATCCTTCACTACCTTCACCCAGGTGCTCTGATCCTTCACTACCTTCACCCAGGTGCTCTGATCCTTCACTACCTTCACCCAGGTGCTCTGATCCTTCACTACCTTCACCCAGGTGCTCTGATCCTTCACTACCTTCACCCAGGTGCTCTGATCCTTCACTACCTTCACCCAGGTGCTCTGATCCTTCACTACCTTCACCCAGGTGCTCTGATCCTTCACTACCTTCACCCAGGTGCTCTGATCCTTCACCCAGGTGCTCTGATCCTTCACTACCTTCACCCAGGTGCTCTGATCCTTCACTGCTCTGATCCTTCACCCAGGTGCTCTGATCCTTCACTAGGTGCTCTGATCCTTCACCCAGGTGCTCTGATCCTTCACTACCTTCACCCAGGTGCTCTGATCCTTCACTACCTTCACCCAGGTGCTCTGATCCTTCACTACCTTCACCCAGGTGCTCTGATCCTTCACTACCTTCACCCAGGTGCTCTGATCATTCACTACCCTTACCCAGGTGCTCCGATCCTTCACCCAGGTGTTCTGATCCTTCACTACCTTCACCCAGGTGCTCTGATCCTTCACTACCTTCACCCAGGTGCTCTGATCCTTCACTACCTTCACCCAGGTGCTCTGATCCTTCACTACCTTCACCCAGGTGCTCTGATCCTTCACTACCTTCACCCAGGTGCTCTGATCCTTCACCCTTCACCCAGGTGCTCTGATCCTTCACTACCTTCACCCAGGTGCTCTGATCCTTCACTACCTTCACCCAGGTGCTCTGATCCTTCACTTCCTTCACCCAGGTGCTCTGATCCTTCACTACCTTCACCCAGGTGCTCTGATCCTTCACTACCTTCACCCAGGTGCTCTGATCCTTCATTACTTTCACCCAGGTGCTCTGATCCTTCACTACCTTCACCCAGGTGCTCTGATCCTTCACCCTCACTCACCCAGGTGCTCTGATCCTTCACTACCTTCACCCAGGTGCTCTGATCCTTCACTACCTTCACCCAGGTGCTCTGATCCTTCACCTTCACCTGCTCTGACCCAGGTGCTCTGATCCTTCACCCACCCAGGTGCTCTGATCCTTCACTACCTTCACCCAGGTGCTCTGATCCTTCACTACCTTCACCCAGGTGCTCTGATCCTTCACTACCACCCACCCAGGTGCTCTGATCCTTCACTACCTTCACCCAGGTGCTCTGATCCTTCACCCAGGTACCTTCACCCAGGTGCTCTGATCCTTCACTACCTTGCATCCCACAGGTGCTCTGATCCTTCACTACCTTCACCCAGGTGCTCTGATCCTTCACTACCTTCACCCAGGTGCTCTGATCCTTCACTACCTTCACCCAGGAGCTCTGATCCTTCACTACCTTCACCCAGGTGCTCTGATCCTTCACTACCTTCACCCAGGTGCTCTGATCCTTCACTACATTCACCCAGGTGCTCTGATCCTTCACTACCTTCACCCAGGTGCTCAGATCCTTCACAACCTTCACCCAGGTGCTCTGATCCTTCACTACCTTCACCCAGGTGCTCTGATCATTCACTACCTTCACCCAGGTGCTCTGATCTCTCACCCAGGTGCTCTGATCCTTCACCCAGGTGCTCTGATCCTTCACTACCTTCACCCAGGTGCTCTGATCCTTCACTATCTTCACCCAGGTGCTCTGATCCTTCACTACCTTCACCCAGGTGCTCTGATCCTTCACTACCTTCACCCAGGTGCTCTGATCCTTCACTACCTTCACCCAGGTGCTCTGATCATTCACTACCTTCACCCAGGTGCTCTGATCCTTCACCCAGGTGCTCTGATCCGTCACCCAGGTGCTCTGATCTTTCACCTTCACCCAGGTGATCCTTCACTACCTTCACCCAGGTGCTCTGATCCTTCACTACCTTCACCCAGGTGCTCTGATCCTTCTACCTTCACTATCCTTCACTACCTTCACCCAGGTGCTCTGATCCTTCACTACCTTCACCCAGGTGCTCTGATCCTTCACTACCTTCACCCAGGTGCTCTGATCCTTCACTACCTTCACCCTTCACCCAGGTGCTCTAATCCTTCACTACCTTCACCCAGGTGCTCTGATCCTTCACTACCTTCACCCAGGTGCTCTGATCCTTCACTACCTTCACCCAGGTGCTCTGATCCTTCACTACCTTCACCCAGGTGCTCTGATCCTTCACTACCCTCACCCAGGTGCTCTGATCTTTCACTACCTTCACCCAGGTGCTCTGATCCTTCACCCAGGTTCCCTGATCCTTCACTACCTTCATCCAGGTGCTCTGATCCTTCACCCAAGTGCTCTGTTCCTTCACTACCTTCACCCAGGTGCTCTGATCCTTCACTACCTTCACCCAAGTGCTCTGATCCTTCACCCAGGTGCTCTGATCCTTCAGGTGCTCTGATCCTTCACTACCTTCACCCAGGTGCTCTGATCCTTCACTACCTTCACCCAGGTGCTCTGATCCTTCACTACCTCTGATCCCACCCAGGTGCTCTGATCCTTCACTACCTTCACCCAGGTGCTCTGATCCTTCACCCACCTGATCACCCAGGTGCTCTGATCCTTCACCCAGGTGCTCTGATCCTTCACCCAGGTGCTCTGATCCTTCACTACCTTCACCCAGGTGCTCTGATCCTTCACTACCTTCACCCAGGTGCTCTGATCCTTCACTACCTTCACCCAGGTGCTCTGATCCTTCACTACCTTCACCCAGGTGCTCTGATCCTTCACTACCTTCACCCAGGTGCTCTGATCCTTCACTACCTTCACCCAGGTGCTCTGATCCTTCACTACCTTCACCCAGGTGCTCTGATCCTTCACTACCTTCACCCAGGTGCTCTGATCCTTCACTACCTTCACCCAGGTGCTCTGATCCTTCACCCAGGTGCTCTGATCCTTCACTACCTTCACCCAGGTGCTCTGATCCTTCACCCAGGTGCTCTGATCCTTCACTACCTTCACCCAGGTGCTCTGATCCTTCACTACCTTCACCCAGGTGCTCTGATCCTTCACTACCTTCACCCAGGTGCTCTGATCCTTCACTACCTTCACCCAGGTGCTCTGATCCTTCACTACCTTCACCCAGGTGCTCTGATCCTTCACTACCTTCACCCAGGTGCTCTGATCCTTCACTACCTTCACCCAGGTGCTCTGATCCTTCACTACCTTCACCCAGGTGCTCTGATCCTTCACTACCTTCACCCAGGTGCTCTGATCCTTCACCCAGGTGCTCTGATCCTTCACCCAGGTGCTCTGATCCTTCACTACCTTCACCCAGGTGCTCTGATCCTTCACTACCTTCACCCAGGTGCTCTGATCCTTCACTACCTTCACCCAGGTGCTCTGATCCTTCACTACCTTCACCCAGGTGCTCTGATCCTTCACTACCTTCACCCAGGTGCTCTGATCCTTCACTACCTTCACCCAGGTGCTCTGATCCTTCACTACCTTCACCCAGGTGCTCTGATCCTTCACTTCCTTCACCCAGGTGCTCTGATCCTTCACTACCTTCACCCAGGTGCTCTGATCCTTCACTACCTTCACCCAGGTGCTCTGATCCTTCACTACCTTCACCCAGGTGCTCTGATCCTTCACTACCTGCTCTGATCCTTCACCCTTCACCCAGGTGCTCTGATCCTTCACTACCTTCACCCAGGTGCTCTGATCCTTCACCCACCTGATCCTTCACCCAGGTGCTCTGATCCTTTCACCCAGGTGCTCTGATCCTTCACCCAGGTGCTCTGATCCTTCACTACCTTCACCCAGGTGCTCTGATCTGTGCTCTGATCCTTCACTACCTTCACCCAGGTGCTCTGATCCTTCACTACCTTCACCCAGGTGCTCTGATCCTTCACTACCTTCACCCAGGTGCTCTGATCCTTCACTACCTTCACCCAGGTGCTCTGATCCTTCACCCAGGTGCTCTGATCCTTCACTACCTTCACCCAGGTGCTCTGATCCTTCACCCAGGTGCTCTGATCCTTCACTACCTTCACCCAGGTGCTCTGATCCTTCACCCAGGTGCTCTGATCCTTCACTACCTTCACCCAGGTGCTCTGATCCTTCACTACCTTCACCCAGGTGCTCTGATCCTTCACTACCCTCACCCAGGTGCTCTGATCCTTCACTACCCTCACCCAGGTGCTCTGATCCTTCACTCACCCAGGTTCTGATCCTTCACCCAGGTGCTCTGATCCTTCACTACCTTCACCCAGGTGCTCTGATCCTTCACTACCTTCACCCAGGTGCTCTGATCCTTCACTACCTTCACCCAGGTGCTCTGATCCTTCACTACCTTCACCCAGGTGCTCTGATCCTTCACCCAGGTGCTCTGATCCTTCACTACCTTCACCCAGGTGCTCTGATCCTTCACTACCTTCACCCAGGTGCTCTGATCCTTCACTACCTTCACCCAGGTGCTCTGATTCTTCACTACCTTCACCCAGGTGCTCTGATCCTTCACTACCTTCACCCAGGTGCTCTGATCCTTCACTACCTTCACCCAGGTGCTCTGATCCTTCACTACCTTCACCCAGGTGCTCTGATCCTTCACTACCTTCACCCAGGTGCTCTGATCCTTCACTACCTTCACCCAGGTGCTCTGATCCTTCACTACCTTCACCCAGGTGCTCTGATCCTTCACTACCTTCACCCAGGTGCTCTGATCCTTCACTACCTTCACCCAGGTGCTCTGATCCTTCACTACCTTCACCCAGGTGCTCTGATCCTTCACTACCTTCACCCAGGTGCTCTGATCCTTCACTACCTTCACCCAGGTGCTCTGATCCTTCACTACCTTCACCCAGGTGCTCTGATCCTTCACTACCTTCACCCAGGTGCTCTGATCCTTCACTACCTTCACCCAGGTGCTCTGATCTTTCACTACCTTCACCCAGGTGCTCTGATCCTTCACTACCTTCACCCAGGTGCTCTGATCCTTCACCCAGGTACCTTCACCCAGGTGCTCTGATCCTTCACTACCTTCACCCAGGTGCTCTTATCCTTCACTACCTTCACCTGGTGCTCTGATCCTTCACCCCGGGTGCTCTGATCCCCCACCCAGGTGCTCCGATCCTTCACCCTGGGTGCTCTGATCCCCCACCAGGTGCTCAAATCCTTCACCCTGGTGCTCTGATCCTTCACTACTCTCACCCAGGTGCTCTGATCCTTCACTACCTTCACCCAGGTGCTCTGACCCTTCACTACCCTCACCCAGGTGCTCTGATCCTTCACTACCCCTCAACCCAGGTGTTCTGATTCTTCACTCCCTTGATAGCCAATACTGGCTTGGGAACGGATACATATATCTTCCTCTAACAACATCAGAGTAAGGACCCCGTTGCGTCCCGAGAGGGCCGTAACATAATTGGCATCCCCAGCGGGATCCGTCCCCTTGTTAAGTATGTTTGACAGGGGTGGTGAAGTGGCGTAATCCCTGTATATAATTCCCCCTGTGTGACGATTGTGACGTTATACGTCCTGTGCGGTGCTCAGAGTGACTAAGTGCGATATTGTGCAGTGCGGTGCTCGCTGTGATTAAGCGCTTAAGTGCAATATTGACTAGTGCGGTGCTCAGTGATTTAGTGCAATATTGTAGAGCGAAGTGTCGCGTTGGACCAGTGCAATATTGTAGAGCGAAGTGTTCGCTTGGACTCAGTGCAATATTGGGTAGTGTGGTGCCCGAAGTGATTACGTGCAATATTGGCAAGTGCAGTGTTTGGTGCGATAAAGTGCAATATTGGCGTAGAACAGTGCTCGGTGTGTTAAGTGCTAACGTGTAAGCAGTGTGTTAAGTGCTAGGCGTTCCATCTGTGACAATGGCAGACAAAGCTACCATCGACGATCTGGACGAGGTTCAGGCTTTTCTGAACAGAGAGGATTGTCTTGCCAGATTAAAATATTTGAGCAAACCAGAGCTTGTACTAGTGAGCGCCTACCTGGAGATCAAGATCCGTGCCAGTGATTCCCGTGTGGAGATCTTGTCCAAGGTACACCGGCACCTGAAGGCAGAAGAGAAACAGGAAGGCGAGACTCCTAGTACAAAGGAAAGTGCAGGCATAGCTTCCACGGAAAAGGAAGATAAGGGCAGCGACGTTGACAGTGATGCAGGCGAGCTTAATATCAGCTTCCTAACAGTCAAGATGCGTGCCCTAGAGATCAATCGTGAAATAGAATGGAAGAAATTAGAAATGGAACGAGAATTAAAAGATAAAGACATGGAGATGAAAGAATTAAAGATTGGCGATGAGGCGTTTAGAATTAGAAAAAGAAGAAAGAAGAGAAGAAACGAGAAAGAGAAGAGAAACGAGAGAGAGAAGAACGAGAAAGAGAGAGAGAAGAACGAGAAAGAGAAAGAACGAGAACGAGAGAGAGAAGAACGAGAAGAAAGAGAGACGAGAAGAGACGAACGAGAACGAGAAGAAAAAGAAAGACAGAGACAACATGAACTAGAAGTTTTACGATTAGGCGTGGGCGGAGGCAAAACAACGGACACCAGTAGCTTCGATCCGGTAAGCAATATCAAAATGGTCCCCAAATTCCATGAGAAGGAAGTGTCAAAATTCTTTGCAGCCTTCGAGAAAGTCGCTGCCTCTTTGGAGTGGCCAAGGGAGAATTGGGCCATCATGATACAGTCAGTCTTGACTGGGAAGGCCCAAATCGCCTACTCTACGTTATCCCTTGACGACTCCGGCGATTACGACAAGGTGAAGAAAGTGGTGCTCATGGCGTACCAATTGGTACCTGAGGCATATAGGCAAAAGTTCAGAAACCTGAAGAAGACCTCAGAGCACTCTTTCACCGAGTTCGCCACGATCAAGGAGCGACTTTTCCAAGAATGGTGTGCCTCTCGGAAGGTGGAGACCAAGGCAGACCTCGAGCAGCTGATTCTGCTCGAGGACTTCAAGGATTGTTTGTCTGGAGACCTCAAGACATACTTAGAGGAACAGCTGGTGGAGACCTTGAGTGCAGCAGCCACCATGGCTGAAGAGTATATCCTGACTCATAGGCCGTCTGCTAAGTACGTCCCGAGGAATTACCAGCGCCGGTTTGACAGACCTCACGACGAAGAAGAAGAAAGACCCGTCCCACAGAGTGCTAAGAAGACGCCCCCAAGTAGCCCCCGAAGAACAAGTCCTAGCAGTCCGAAACACCGGAGCCCGAGGAGGAATATGGTGTGCTGGACTTGTGGGCAGAAAGGGCACGTAGCTGCTAGGTGCCGAGGCAGAGAAGAGGTGGCAGCGAACGAAGGGAGGTGATGTTGATGAGCTGTGGAACATCACCAGCAGGAAGCCAGTCCGACGACGACGCAGGAAGGACCAAGTTTGTTGGCCCTCACACTTCAACCGGGTATGTAACGAGTGATCATACTGGTAGATCAATTGTAGTGCTCAGAGATAGTGGAGCAGCCCAGTCCCTGATCGTGAAGAGCTCGTTACCCGAGGGAGTAAGTGTGGATGGGCGACAAAAGGTTGTCTTGATTGGGTTTCCTAGGACGCAGTACATCGCCCCCTTAGTGCCAGTACATCTTGACTCGCCTTACTTCAGCGGCACATGTGAGTTGGCAGTAGTCGATACCCTCCCTGTGGCTGGGATTGACGCGTGGTACTAGCCAACGACTTGGTGACCGATTGGAGCACCAATCATCCCAAGGTTGCGGACGAGTCTACCAGAACAGCACGGTCTGAGGTGTCTACAGGCAATGGTAATGTCCAGGTAAAGACAGACCCGGATTTGAACATATTTAATTTATCCTCTCACCCGCAGATCGATGATATTCTAGCAGAGACTTCTAATTCGTCTCTCGACAAGGAACATGAGGTTAAGAAGGCAGAGGTACCTGAGCTAGAAGAGGGGCCTCGTGTGCAGGCACCCACGGATACCAACGAGTCTGGAGCGAAGGCGGATGTGTGCTTGCGGTATGGCAAGTTACGGCGTGTATTGAACCAGCCAGAGATTCCCCAGACGTCAGAGGTATGTGAGGTGTGTTCAACAGGTCTAGTGCCCTCTTCGGTCCAAGCCAGGCTAGTGGATGTTGCCGGCTATGGACATGACTGGCTCGGGAAGCTTATCCCTCAATTGACCCCATGTTTCTTAGCGATATTTTGTTTTATTCTCCTATGTATTCTATGTGTTCTCAGTAAGGATCAGTGGACGACCCGAAGAATGATGGCTCCCATGAACATCGTGAAGAGGTCCCAGGGATTGGAGATTTGTACTGCAGGTGTTGCAGTTGACGAAGGGACCTGGAAGGTGATGGTTGATACAGGAGGTACGACATGTAATAAAATGAGTGACTGTTTCCGACAGGTTGACACCCCCCGCGTGACTGCTGAGCCTCAATGCAGCGTTATGTGGAACGTTGGTCGACCTGACGGTGGCAGAGCGAATGCCATCTGCGACGTACGAACAGCCCCGTTGGGACTAGGTGTGGACCTAGTAGAGTATGCTGTAAGTACTGTTTTACTCGCGGTCGCTATCACTCTGAATTATCAGACCCCTGTATTCCAGGTTCCTGTCTCCCTGAAGGACCATCGGACCGGCACCAGAAATGCCGTCTGTGGTCAGCCATCATCAGTGCCACGACATAAGGAAGTGTCGAGTCACCCCAAATCGTGTCGAAACCAATCCTTACTCGAGAGAAGTGAGATGATGCCCCTGTTCGCCATCGCAGAGGAGGCATGGAAGGTTACGCCAGACAGGACATCACCTTCAATCTCAAAGTTCCCGTTGTGCCGGAATTGCCCAGAAGGACAATTCTGTGGACGAGACAGCCTCGCCATTCCAGATTATAATGCAAGTAAGTCCATTTGGAGTTGTGTCGCCCTGCTAATTTGGTTTGTGGTTCTTTTTATAGAACCCCAAACCAAATTCTTTTTGGTGGGGAGGTGTTACGAACCCAGATCCAGCGTCCGAACAAGGAGCAGTAACGACTACGCCATCTGTGGGTCAGCTCCCGAAACCCCCGCCAAACGAACGACGACACCGTAGTGAGGATGGCGAATATCGGCCACAAGGGCCAGTTTCCAGTCCTGTGCAGCTCACAACACAGCCGCTCCTGACCTCTGGTGAGGTGGTGCTCCGACGACAGCGCCATCTATGGACTGGATACGTCAGGTGTTTGTGCCCGAGCCCGTGAGTGTGGTGTATTAGTGTCCGGTTATTGATGACGTGTCTGCTTACAGAGCCGACCTGGGACCACTGTGATGAAGGTTGAGTCAGTCTACCAGAGGCAGCCAGTCTCCATACTGTGAAGTTTGCTGCAGCTGTTGTGACGTCGTCCCCCCGGAAGAACACTGTGGTGTGTTAAGCCTGCCAGTGGAGTGGCAGTGAAAGGATTTACCCGGGACCGACTGTTGGAGACGATAATCCACTGGGGTATTGAGGACAGGAGGGTGACGTGTGATATCACACGAGACTCCTGTCTAGGGCGTACCCCTTATGTCGTTCGTGGAGTGGCCGTACCAGCCTTGGTGGCTCAGTACCTGCCAGCAGACCAGCTGGACGTGTGGTAGATGGCCTCCACGACGGTGCCCCCAGTGGACCTGTGTTTTGGCTGACCTGTGGCCAGGGTAGGCTCGGCATTCTCAGAGGACACGTCGTGAGGCCATGAAGAAAGCACCGCGGAATCGGCACCAGTGGTATGGCACCAGCCCAGTCTTCAGCAGAGGACATCGATTGAGGATTAATCCCCTTGTATAGTGTTAATACCCTCCCCCTCTCGTGCACTTTTGATTTTATATATTTAATCGGTGATGGTTACATTATATAATATTAAGTTCTTAACTTTCTTTCCCTACTCCCTTTAAGTTACTTGCGTCACGGATCTCATCCCTTGATAGCCAATACTGGCTTGGGAACGGATACATATATCTTCCTCTAACAACATCAGAGTAAGGACCCGTTGTGCGTCCCGAGAGGGCCGTAACAACTACCTTCACCCAGGTGCTCTGATCCTTCAACCAGGTGTTCTGATCCTTCACTACCCTCACCCAGGTGCTCTGATCCTTCACTACCCTCACCCAGGTGTTCTGATCCTTAAATACCTCACCCAGGGTTCTGCCCTTCACCAAGTGCTCTTATCCTTCATCCGGTGATCTGATCCTTCACTACCTTCACCCAGGTGCTCTGATCCTTCTCCCAGGTGCTCTGATCCTTCACCCAGGTGCTCTGATCTTTCCCTATACCTTCACCCAGGTGCTCTGATCCTTCACTACCCTCACCCAGGTGCTCTGATCCTTCACTATCTTCACCCAGGGCTCTGATCCTTCAATCCCTTCACCCAGGTGCTCTGATCCTTCACTACCTTCACCCAGGTGCTCTGATCCTTCACCCAGGTGCTCTGATCTTTCACTATCCTTCACCCAGGTGCTCTGATCCTTCACTACCTTCACCCAGGTGCTCTGATCCTTCACTACCTTCACCCAGGTGCTCTGATCCTTCACTACCTTCACCCAGATCCTTCACTACCTTCACCCAGGTGCTCTGATCCTTCACTACCTGATCCTTCACCCAGGTGCTCTGATCCTTCACTACCCTCACCCAGGTGCTCTGATCCTTCACTACCTTAAACCCAGGTGCTCTGATCCTTCACTACCAGGTGCTCTGATTCTTCACCCAGGTGCTCTAATCCTTCACTACATTCACCCAGGTGCTCTCATCCTTCAATACCTTCACCCAGGTGCTCTGATCCTTCACTACCTTCACCCAGGTGCTGTGATCCTTCACTACCTTCACCCAGGTGCTCTGATCCTTCACTACCTTCACCCAGGTGCTCTGATCCTTCACTACCTTCACCCAGGTGCTTTGCTCCTTCACTACCCTCACCCAGG
>NW_025571451.1:0-10244 GCF_020424385.1 Procambarus clarkii | reverse complement strand
TCTAGCCTATTGCACAGATGAAATTATTAGTACATGTGAATTCTACATTGTGTTAATTTTACTTACTACAATGATTAGTAGAATTAGTAATAATTAATGAGAAGACAACAGTGTTGTATTCGGTGTTGGAAATTTCCAACATAACTCCGGGGGGAGGATTTTAGGGTCGTAGTGTACTGTGGAGTACTGACCTATCCCGAAGTTGGCATTAATATTAGTATGTTAATATGTTAGTATGTTAGTACTGTAAGAGAATAAGGGCAAGAAAATCCTACTAACAAATGAAACAAAGTTTCGAAAACAAATGAAACAGTTAAATGCTTCAAAAGTAAAATTGGTAGTCCAAGGATGTAGGCATACCTTGCCAAGTCTCTATAGGACATAAAGCAAGTTTTTCCTACTGAATTTAATATGATACTTACAGAATTAGCGAACTTTTGTGCTCTGAAAAAATAAGCTAATTCCCTACCGTTGTATGTATCATCATCTCTGACTGACGTGTAGGGGTGCGAGGTGTCAACTTGTGACGAGAACTGCTGCTGAGGTCCCAATTCAGCAACTAAAGTTCGAGCTAGAGGAACTATGGCCCTCTTTGTCCTCCTACAGTCAGATTGCAGAAGATTGGGTACTCTTGACCCGGGCAGACCACAGTACCAGGGTACCAATATGATGATCTGTCAGAATGAGAAATATTCAAGGGACATAGATGGTAAATACGAGTAATAACAAGGAGGGAGAGATGACCAATTAAGAGTATGACTGCGGCCTACAGTCACCACGTAATCCAAAGTTGTCTCACCTTCACTATATGTTACTCTCGTAATGCACAATACACCGCACCTTATAAAAAATGAAATTGAATGAAAAATAGTAAAGCTACGTTAACAAAGTTAAATACGCTTACCATAAATTACCACTTGGCACCAGTACCTGAGTGAGGCTCCTAGGACAGGCCCCCATATAACTTGTGACGGTAACGCGTTGGTGTTCGGCTGTTTAAGGCTAGGGGTATGGCCTCGTCACATAGTTATAAAAAAAAATAGAAAAACTGGAACTTCGTCTGTGGTAAGGTAAGGAGAAGACACACAAAACACAAGTAAACTTTAACAATGAAATTTTAATTACGTTAAATAAATCAAAACATGAAAATAATGCACAAACAAATATGTATAATAAAATCAATGAATCAAAATAATAAGAATACTTAAATGACACAATGAAAAGTTACGTTAAGGCAAAATAACGGATTTATCAAGGACTTACAAGAAACTTGAGTCTTGTTATTTACATGTCAAATGAAACATGTTACTTATAGCCTACACAATAATTAAAGATTTTAACTCACACAATTTAAACAACAGAATATACTGTGATGCGAATATACTGGGTCATAGTGACTCGTAATGGTTTGTTACGTGATATCACATCGCAGCATCATCATAGTCATCTAAGTGGGATGTAAAGGGAATTACTCTTGTTCAGAGTTGTAATAGGCTTGCAAATTCCGCCTACATTGTTGAGCAGTAGCTCTAGTGGGGCGGTTGCTTGGAGGATCAGGATTATTGTCCTCGGAAATTACTGGGGAAACTGGATCTGGCTGATATTCTCGCTCAGTCAATTCAAGGGGAACCAGCTTCTCTAAAGTTTTTAGAGTAGTGTTGCCTCGGCATAAAACTTTAACTACTCTCAGGACACCTTGATGATCTGGATGAATGGCAACAATTTTGCCTATAGGCCACTCTGACCTTGGTCCATCACTATCGACTAGTACTAGGTCCCCTGGTTTTAATTGCACTTTATTGTAAGGACTCGAAGCTCCGTAGTGGTACTCTCGTAGAGCTGTGAGGTACTCTCGAGTCCACACCTCATTCCACCTGTTAATAACTCTGGAGAGATGCTGGTAGCTTACCACCAAGTCTCCTCTGGTCACATGTGATGGGTCTACAGGGTCCTCTTCGGCTAAAGGGATGAGAGGGCTCAGTAGACCTCCATGGATCAAGTGTGAGGGACTCAGAGGTTCTCTCTGAGTGAAATCATCAGACAGGTAGGTTATTGGGCGGTTATTGACTCGCGCCTCGATTTCCACAACAATAGTTTGGAGTTCGAAGTAACTGACCTTTTGTCTGTGTAAAGTTTTCCTTAGACACTTCTTGACTGTGCCTACCATTCGCTCATAGAACCCGCCTTGCCAAGGGGCTCTCGGTGCTATGAATTTCCAGTGACATTGTCGTCTCTGTAGGACTGACTGTACTTCTGGGTGGTTCCAGACTTCTCGCAAACAAGATTCTCCTGCCACAAAATTGGAACCATTGTCCGATATCATTAATTTGGGACAAGATCTGCGAGGAGCAAATCTGCGGAAGGCCTGGATGAAGGCTTCAGCACTCATGTCTGGAGTGACCTCTAAATGTACGCCTCTGGTTGTAGCACACGTAAAGAGACAAATGTACGCCTTCACTGGTATATTATCTGGGTTACCAGTGAGGAGTAAGGCTCCTGTATAATCAACACCAGTGGTTTCGAAAGGACGAAGATGAACTACTCTCTCTTCTGGGAGTGGTGGAGGTCCTGGGTAAGGACATACTCTAGCGTCGTATCTCTTACAGATTACACAAGATTTAATAATTGACTTAACTGTCTGACGACCTTGAGGAAGCCAGTACTTTTGTCTAAGGTCGGTGAGTGTATCTAAAACTCCACCATGTAAGGTACCATATTGATGGTGATGTAAGACAAGAAGCTTAGTGATGATGTGGTGACGAGGTAGAAGAATTGGATTCTTTGTGTCAAAATCAATTTTTGCATGAAGCAAACGTCCTCCACATCGTAGTATGTTATGAGTGTTGGCATCATACCAGATACCTAGAGACTTAGTTAATTTATCTGGAAGATTTTCATATTCGCTTCCATATGTCTCTTGTTGTGTACGTTTGATCCAGTAGAGGATAGGATTGGGAAACTATGTCGAATTCCTACCTTAGCAAGAAAATCAAACACATGTGCAGTCACTCGTAATAATTTGCTTAAGTTAGAATAATGGTGAGGATCAATGGCTAATATTCGTTGAGTTTCTGGTTCTTTCATGGGAGTGGTGATATTGGTCACTATGACTTGTGGCTTTTGTTTGGGCCACTGACCGAGATAAATAATCTGCAGGATTGTCCTTAGTAGGAACATGTCTAAATTTATATCCAGCAGATAACTCATGAATCTCCCTGACACGATTACTGACGTAAGGAGTTTTGTTGTTATTGTTTCTTACCCATTGTAAGACTGCCTCGTTGTCTGACCACACTAAAATCTCACCAAAGTGGATGTTATTGAGTGTCTTTGGCAGGCAATGAGCCAATCTTACTCCCACCAGCAATGCAGTCAACTCCATCTGAGGTAAAGATCTCTTCTTAATGGGAGCAACTCTTGCTTTAGATGTGAGCAAAATTGATTGTGCACTATTAACTAAATAGGCTACGGCGCCATATGCTTTGCCAGAGGCATCGCAGAAAACGTGTAAATTGGTGGGTAAGTTTGGTCCTGAAGCATTACGAGGAAATTTCAAAACGCCTAACTGGTTAAAATCCGTTGAGAGTATTTGCCATTTAGCTTGTAACTCACTTGATAACGGATCATCCCATCCCATATGTTTCTGCCAGCACTCCTGCATTAGGAGTTTGCCCCTTATTAATATAGGACTAAGTAGGCCTAAAGGGTCAAATGGTTGACTGACAAACGAGAGCAGTGTTCTCATGGTAAGGGTTGAATTATCAGTTTGTACTGACTTGACATTCATCTCGTCGGTACTGGTGTTCCATTCCACGCCTAGAACCTTTAATTGACTGGGTACCTGATAATCTGGAAATTCTTTCTCGATTACCTGGTTAAGCAGTTCATTATTTGAGGCCCATGACTGTAGTGGCATATTGGCTCCTAATAGTTCACGGTTAGCCTCATGGTAGATTTCTACCAGATCAGCTTGATCATTAGTTGTCCCCTGGAAATTGTCGACATACAAGTTGTCGCTAATGTCTGCCTTATAGGAGCTGTTTGATTTCCTCAAATGTGTGTCTAATGTGGCTTGTAAAAGAAACGGTGAGGACGTAGCTCCAAATAATACTGAGGCAAAACGATAGGTGATTGGATCCACTGTTAGGATCCAGTGGATCCTTAATCCAGAGGAATTTTGTGTAGTTACGATCTTCCTCCTGCAAACCTACTCGGAGAAAGGCTTTGCTGATATCAGCTGTATAGGCAAAAATGCCTGTGCGAAATCGTAACAGCACATCATGTAGCCTTTGTGTTAGGCTAGGTCCCGTTTGGAGACATTCATTAAAGACACACTGCTTGGCTTCCTCTGATTCTCCTGGGCTCGGCTGGATGACGAGTGGGATTCGATTAACATGGGAGAGGGCAGCTAGTAGAATTCTTCTCACATGCTGCAAAACAAATATTTACAGTAGCAACTAATTAAACTACTGGATTTCTATGTCCAACAAATTAATATTAATAGTAGATAAGGGATAATGACCTGTGATTTGGTGTTGGTATACGTCGTCACGACAAATCACCCAGCTACAATTCTACACCCTATCAGATGCATCAAATAAGGATAAGATACTTAGCTAATATGGGCACTGTGTAAGTTTTAAGTTTGCCGAAATTCGCGTCCCAGGCTCTTGCTTCACCTATCCTGGATAATGACGCGCTTCCCTGGCCGGTTACGTGGAATCACAAAGAACCAGATTTGATAGGTTCCTTATATGACACTGACACCAGGTGAAGATATTATCTGCAAGGCTTTTCACGCCTCACAGTGGCGACTTTCTTCGGGAGAATGGATAGCGTTTACCCTGATGGTTGGGTAATGGCGTCTCCTCGTGAGCACTACGTGAACAGGTCCGCTCGGGAGCGTCTCAACACGTGCACTCGCTTGCTCTCCTTCCCCGCTCCGCGTCTCGCTTTCATTAGACAAGTTATTATCATGAATATTAGTATTTCTCACGGTTGTGCTTGAAATGCTCGAGTCAGGACGGGTTTATTATTTAGAAGAGTTAAATATTATTATTTGCCAGTTCAGTGAGAGTAAACATATAATGGAGAAGAATTAATGTCTCTCCATGGCATTCACTTGTGACGTTAATTTTTATTACTAGATAACTGCTATGACTCTAACGCTCTATTCGGCTTTAGTTGGAGGTCAATTTATCTGTAATTAATTATCACACAGAACACCTTTTGTTATAGAGAATCGAATTCAATTCTCAGGCACATTGGATATAATGTGTTTATTACAAGGACATCTGACGCAATACTGGCGTCGGGTGACGTGAGAATTCTAGCCTATTGCACAGATGAAATTATTAGTACATGTGAATTCTACGTTGTGTTAATTTTACTTACTACAATGATTAGTAGAATTAGTAATAATTAATGAGAAGACAACAGTGTTGTATTCGGTGTTGGAAATTTCCAACATCTCCAACATTAAATTTCCTTACTTTACTATGTTGGTAAAAGTGTGCTTTTATATTATTCTGAGATGTTGACGCAAGTTAGCACTTGCAAATTGATGTACTCTTTCAAGCATGTGTCTCTAGTTTTTAAAAAACTGAGACACATTAAGAGAATCACTGAAGATGTTAGATATTAAAGAATCTTTAAAGGCTTTCAGAGGGGTACGGCACTGACGGATACGGCACACAAGGATTATCCCAATCCTTGGGCCAAATTCAAGAAAGCACTTACGCAAACACTTACGAACCTGTACACCTTTTCTCAATATTTGGCTGCTTTGCTTCCAATTATTAAACAGTTAATATGTTCCGAAGCACCAGGAGGCTGTTTATAACAATAATAACAGTTGATTGGGAGGTTTTCATGCTTGTAAACTGTTTAATAAATGTAACCAAAGGCGTAAAAGAATGAGGAAAGATGTACACGTTCGTAAGTGCTTTCGTGAATCTGGCCCCTTATCTGTACTTATGCAAAATTTCCGTAAGAGTGATTTAGGAGTTTGATGACTACGTTCTAGAGATCCCTGTGAAGCAGGATGATAGGGGCTAGACAATACCTGTGTGATGTTGAATTCTTTGAGGGTTTCTTGAATAGGTCACTGGTGAAATTTGTGCCACAATCACTCGGTATCTCCTTGGAAAATCCGTATTGTGAGAAGATCTTCAAGAGGTTCTTAACAAGTGTAGCAAGCGTAATGTTCTTGATGGAACTACTATAAGGAACCTGGTAGTAGGACACATGATAGTAATGATGTAGATGTTACTTGAGCAGGTCCTGAGCAGAGGCCGGACGCAGTCGACGATGAGCTTACTGAACGGCTCTGAATGTACAGTAATAGGAATCAGTGGTGCCTTGGGTATAGGAGCGTTTGGTTTACTTGCCATCTGACACGTATGGCAGGTGTTCACGAAAGTCCATACGTCACGAGCTATACCTGGCCAATAGTTATCCTGCAATCATGCATGATACGTCTTGTTGAAGCCATAGTGTGATGTGGGCCCATGGGCCAAACACATAATCTTCCTTATTGAGGCAGGAAATACCAACTGATCAACATTAGCCAAATCGTCCTCCTCCTTTAACTTACTGGGTCTGAATCTGCGATATAAAATCGGATTATCTTAAAGAAAATATCCAGGGATAGAATCAATTTGAGTTTCATCCTGAAAGAACAAAGCAGTTAAGGATAAATCAACTTTCTGTAACTAACGGAACTCCAACAGGTTGAGATTCTGTGGGAGGTCCAGAGCTTCTTGAGGGACAGCTGGAGCTACTAGTTGCGGTCAAGTTCCTTGTGCACGAGTAGTTACCAGGACTGGCTTGGAGATGTCCTCGGTTTCATTGGTCGGTTGTACCTCCTCTGCAACGTGTTTCATGACAGGGTTTTCGGTGGAGGAGTCACATACCTGTGGTTTGTTACATATGAGGAGGTTCGTGGATTCTTGATGTTCCGCCAAGGTCTTTGCCCACAAGTTAAATTCCTGGCAAGGGGGAAAGGTTTCTCCCTGATGGGGACTGACACTTCCCCACGGACGAACAAACAATCCAGGTTGACTCTAGCGAGTGGGTAAATAGTGGTTGTAGTAAGGTCGGTGATTAGGACGGTTTCTCCGGTGTAGGTGACGTTAGGTGCAGCTGCTTTCAGGAGTATGGATTGTAAGGCAGCTGTGTCCCTCAAGATGTTCACTTTGACTTTCCCCTCCGAATCTCCACCGCTGGCAGAGACAGTTCTAGGATACAGGTGTGTGTGGAGTAGAGAAAAATCCGAAGCTGGAACATGAATATTCATTACAGGCTTATGAGGTTTAGGAGGTGGCGGTGTGGACTTACGTGACTCGCTGCTAGTCTTACAGTGGGGATTGGTAAACTTTTCAATCCCATACACTTTACAATAACGGAAGTACATAGCGTAGTTCACATCAGCAGAACTCACTTTAGCAGGACTGGACCAAGATGACTTACTGGAATACGTGTCTGAGGATGCTTGGTGTATTAGACTGTAAATGTCAGCCAACTGCGCACTCTTAGTAAGGTTGGTCTCTCCTTTGTCTGAAAGGTAAAGACGTATTGGAGTAGCTACCCGACGAAGGAGCTCTTCCACCAGGATGAGGTTTAGGAGGTCTGTAAAGGTGGTGATCTGGGCTGACTCCAGCCACGTCATTAAATATCTTGTCTTATTTTGGGCGAATTCTAAGTAGGTGGACGCACTAGATCTGATAGAATCCCTAAATATACGTCTGTAGCTCTCTACTGATAAAAGATTGGCATGAAGCACTGCCTGTTTCAACACATGGTAGTCAGCTTCTGTAGCCAGAGAACTGAGGGTCAAGGCAGCTCTATCTGACAAATGGGATCGGAAGTTTCAGGAAGGAAGGTTTCAGATTCTTGCTGAAAGAGTGTACCCTGAGTCACAGTGAGGTTTCCGAGCAGAGAGGTCGACCACTGACATGGTGTTCTCCCTGAGACAGCTTCAAAAAAAGTGCAGGAAGCAGAGAAAAGCCTTGTACATTGCCTTCATTGACCTTACAAAGGCCTTCGACCTCGTGAGTAGGGACGGACTCTTCAAGATCTTGGCCAAAATTGGCTGTCCACCCATCCTACTCGGCATGATACAATCGTTCCACAAGGACATGAAGGGAACAGTCGTGTACGACGGCTCAACTTCTGAACCATTCAACATTAACAGTGGTGTTAAACAGGGGTGTGTTCTTGCTCCAACCCTGTTCGGCATCTTCTTCGTGATCCTCGTCAAGCATGCCTTTGGAACAACCACAGAAGGCATCTATCTCCGTACAAGATCTGATGGAAAGCTCTATAATCTATCCGGACTCCGAGCAAAGACAAAAGTACAGATGCGAATCCTCAGGGAGTTCCTCTTCGCCGACGACGCAACGATCACCACACACACACACAGCAGAAGGCCTGCAGCAGCTACTCAACCGCTTTGCCACAGCCTGTTCTGCATTCGGCCTGACAATCAGCCTGAAGAAGACACAGGTGATGGGACAAGATGTCAATGAGCTACTCTGTATAAATATAGCAGACTATGTGCTGGAGGCAGTTCACGAGTTTGTGTACCTGGGCTCCACAATCTCAGACACCCTTTCCCTGGACACTGAGCTCAACAGGCGTATCGGGAAGGCCGCAACAACACTGGCCAGGCTCACAAAGCTCGTTTGGGAAAATGCCAAACTGACAGTACACACCAAGGCACAAGTCTACATGGCATGTGTGGTGAGTACACTTCTCTACGGCTCGGAATCCTGGACCCTGCCCTCTCGCCATGAGAGACGGCTCAATACCTATTACATGCGGAACCTGAGACGCATCCTTGACAACGTGTGGAAAGACCACGTCACCAACAACACTGTACTTGAGAAAACAGGAGTCCCATCAATGTTTACTCTCCTGTAGCAGAGACGCATGCGATGACTGGGACATGTTACACGCATGGAAGATGGCCGCATACCGAAGGACCTCTTTTATGGAGAACTGGCATCAGGAAGGAGACCCACCGGAAGACCTCAGCTGCGTTTCAAAGATGCCTGAAAACGCGACCTCAAGCAGATGAAAATCGACATCAACAACTGGGAGGAAGCAGCTGCGGACAGATCTGCCTGGAGACGCACAGTGCAGAAGGGACTCCAGCAATTCGAGGATGAACTGAAGAGGCAGACGGAGGATAATAGACTTCAGAGGAGGTCTCGACCACTGTCAGACGCACCCGCTTCGGCGTTTATCTGCGCTCGCTGCAGTCGAGACTGTCATTCTCGGGTTGGCCTTCACAGCCACAGCAGGCGCTGCATCCAACTAGACTACAACAACTAGACACCCAGGGCACAACTCCATAACCCTACGGGATTGACGGATGCCTACTACTGGGATGATATGGTGTAGTGGGATGCTGTGGTGTTTTTGGTGTGTTGAGGAATTACTGGTATGTTACGGTGTTACTGACATGCTGTGGTGTTACTTGAATGTTGTGTTTCTAGCATGTTGTTGTGTACTGGTAAGTTTTGGTGTACTGGCTTGTGGTATATTAGTATGTTGGGGTATTACTGGTATGTTGTGGTGTACTGGTATGTTGAGGTGTATTGTATGTTGTTGTATACTGGTATGTTATTGTGTTACTGGTATTTTGTGGTGTTACTAGTATGTAGTGGATTTACTCTATGTTGCGGTGTAACTGGCATGTTCAGGTGCACTGAAATATTTTGATATATTGGAGTGTTGTATTATTACTGGTAAGTTGTGTTGTTACTGGTATGTTGTGGCGCATTGAAATGTTCTGTTGTATTGGAATGTAATGGTATTATTGGTATGTTGTACTGTTACTGATATGTTGTGCTGTTACTGGTATGTTGTGGTACTCTGGTATGTTGTGGTGCTCTGGTATGTTGTGGTGTTTCTGATAAGTTGTGGAGCTACTGGTATGTTCCTGTGTTACAGGTATGTTGTGTTCCACTGGACTGTTTAGGTGTATGTGACGTTCTCTGGCATAACGCAGTTAGTATCCTGGCAGGTGTTGGGTGCCAGACGCACATTCAAAAAAGATAAAATAAATTAAAATAAAACTGCTGGTCCGTTACGGTGAATAAATTGCAGGTAATGATCAGGAGAATAAACAATTTAAATATTTTCATATAACAAAACTTAACAAAAATTGACTTAAATATTACAGAAAAAAATAATAAACAATTAATGACATAAACCCTTAACCACTTGGCTTTACATCA